>JAQIWE010001661.1:0-15133 GCA_034698565.1 Campodea plusiochaeta
CCCCCCCCCCAAAAAAAAAATGCGGACTCACTCGCCCCGCTTAAACATTTCATTTGTCATCACAACATCAGCATTCCGGGTATAAACTCAACTCGCATCTGTGCTATAAAATATTCCTACTTGTCCTGATCTACTTTGTTTTTACATCAGTGACAAGACAAGTGTCGGCGGTGAAAAATTACCCTTCGTGGAGAGCTGCACCCCCCCCTCATTCACGTGATATAGAATAAGGCAACTGCTTGCAGTATTTTATATTATATAAAGTGTGAAGTCGTCACATTATCATTTCGAGCGATTTAAAATTGATTCAACAAAGAGATACATCAGTTACAGTTTTTTGTGGTTGCAGTCATTTTTCTTTTCTTGGTCATTGAATTATACTTGAAAGTGAATATTTTAGGGTAGAAATTTGTTATTTTTGTCTGGAACTGTTCTTGATGGTAAATCCATAAAATGCACTCTCGTTGAAATCAGGACGAAATTCAGAAAAGTCCATTTTTTTTACTTGTTTACTTGTTAAAGTTTTTTTATAAATAGAATAAATGTATTTGTAACAATTTTTAACAATTCACTGTTTCTTTGATTTTGAACATTATTTTTTGACTAATAAAATAATTGTATAATGGCTTACGTTTATACCATTTTTGCGCTATGATATGAATTGTCAAAATGTTAATATTTCTTGATCACAAGAGTAAAAAAAAATAACATCTCTATTGAAAACCAAATTCCTATAAAAAAAAATACGGAAATAAACCTCTGAGAAAGGGTAAATAAAGATTGACTTCTTCCAGAATTTTTCCAGCACGTCTCTAAAAATAAAAATTAGAGGCCATTACCTCTTCCCCCTTTCTGCCTGTCCGTCTTCATCACGTAAAATCTTCAACAATAAAGGACATTCTTTCCCAAATGCGTTTCAGTACGGTGAGTTACTTATCGATAAATACCTATTTTCTTATTCAAGATGTGGCGAGATTTTGACAAACGACGTTAAAAAAGTTCCTTTATTGAGTTTTCGATTCTTTTCTAATTTTTTTTTTCTTTCTCGAAAAAAGACCCCTTTGACAATGATTGATACAATGAGTCGATTTGATATGGTTAAGTATTAAAAGAAGTTAGCTCGATGGATATAGTGATATTCAGTTGAATAGGGGGAGGGGGGGGGGACCTCCACACCTTTGGAGAGGACAAAGGAATATTTAATTTCACTGGTGTGAGATATGTTTGTTCAGGGTAAATGCTCTTGAAAGGAATGATTTTTTTTTGTTTTGTAATTCTGATCTGAAATGATGTTTTGAAAATTATAATTGTAAGTTGATTCAAGTACGACATAAATATAATAGTAATTTTTAATTTGTTATGACATTTTTACTTCTTTATTATGAAAGTCATTTTATTTTTCCCTTGAAATAAAAGCAATTCTGGATGTCATAAATAAAATAATATGTCTTTTTCAAGCAATTCTATTGACCGTTTCACATACTCCACTTTTGATTTTGTAGGACTCGCTGTTCTATCAATATTTGACATATATTAGCTTAATATTAATTAATGGTGACATGTAAATTTAACTTTAATGTTTTAGAAACATTTAGAAAATAGTCTTCCAAGATCTAAGAGTGGAGTATAATTCATGGGAAACGGACTATAAAAATTGAATGTTACTCAGAAATAATTCTATTCCAATGACTTTTTGCAACGCTCCAAAACAAAAACCACGATAATAATATTATTTTATTTCCTTCTATTCGAGATATAAAATTCCGAGTACTCCAGAGTTCTGCACGTTATTACATTTATAATTCCATCTGATAATGTCTTAAACATTGAATTGGAAATATTTTCCCAAGCAGACAGTTTGGATTCATAATAATAACACAAAAAAATATAACCGAATAATAAAAATCAATCCTTTAACAGACAGGTGGAAAAGATTTTTTTTATTTTAGAAAAGGAAAAAATACAATTTCGTGATTGTGCCCCACCCTTTCATTTAGCCTAACCACCTTTTTTATAAGTGTAATCAACCATTTCCGAGTTTCTGATATATTTTAATTTTTTCTCCCTCTTCTTCTACATCTCAACATTTAGAGTATTCTTTTTACAGGGGTGAACAAGAATAAATATTTTTCTCCTGGTCTTCTTCTTATACTTTTTTTTACTGGTGATCTTTCGATATGCTCAGTCTCGTATCAGTTTTCATTATTAAACGAGGCTCGGATTAGTGTCCACTCGATACTGAAAACAGTTGAATTTACTTGGAAAAGATTTGTCTCAAACACTAGCAGACTAGAGGAACGCTTCTGCTCACTCGAAGCTTGAATTTGTCTCGACAAAGGTTTCACTGGAGTTGCTCGGTAAACATTCCTTTCGAGAATGATTGATTTTGGCATAGAAACACTATTTTTTCAGAATCAGAGTTCTAATTTTGTAAAAATAAATTGAATTTATTGTTATTATTTTAATCAAAAGAACTTACGTTGAAAAAAATAAAATGAACATTTTCTGTACACTACAGCATTGCAAAAAAAAAAAAAGAGTTCCCTTATAAATAACAAATTGTAACTTTCTTGTATGCAAAATATAGTTAAAGCAAAGCATTTTTCTATTCAAAACTTTTGTATACATAAAAGTATATGAACACCTATAAGAGCTGATAAATTAATTTCAGAGTGTGAGTTGAACTGCACACCCCTGTACTAACCTTTTATGCCCTGAGGTCCAAATAATTATTTGTTCTTCAAGCATTCGAAGAATATTAAAATACTCAGAGATATTTTTGAATTTGCGTGCGATGAGGCAAAGATTCCTCTTGATTTCGTTATATATATATAACTTATAGATATACATATATACACATCTGTATGTCTTTAGGGTAGAATTAATAAAATACATTTGGAAGAAAAACGTTTTCTTGTCAGTGCCCAGAATGGTTTTGATTTTTGACGTGAGGCTCGGTTACGGGGAAATTTCCCTATATGTCTGGAAGCAATAATGCTGCAAACTAAACAAGGAATTCTGGTGTATTATATATTATTGATTCATTTTAAAATATAGGAATGATTCTGGGTATTTTTAGAAGGATCAGAATTATACTGAAATAGAATTTAGAGTATTTTTGAGGAATTGGATTAAATTATGAGGTTGAATGATGCACCCAAAGGTGAAAGAACGTGCCTGAAATTTATAACAAGTTTTGTAATTTGTAGTTTTGGTTTTATTCGGAAATGCAAGGAAAATTAAATCTTATACAAAGAATATTACCAAAAGCACTGATGTAAATAAATTTATTGCTGATACAATTATAATCATCTGACCAGTGAGATTAATAAGTTATTCTTGGTAAACAAGCTTAAAAGTTAAATTGCTAATTGGACGATAAAATAATATGAGCAAAATACAAATGCTTTTAACATAAGGTTAACTTCTATATATGAGTACAAAATATTTAGTTTTAATATTATAAGAAGTATTTTTGGGCACTGAAAATTGAATTCCCATTTACATAGATTTTTGGAGAATTTTTCTGTAATATTCAAACACCATTTATAGGAATCGTCAAATAAAGTTAAAATAGAAGGCCCATTATTTTTCAGTGGGAACTCCCGATTTCCAACACAGATTAAAGGTCTTTTGAGAATCGAGTGCAATATAAAACAAAGAAAGTGAAACGGAACTTGTGTGTTGAAAAATGGGATGCTGAAAAATATTACATGTTTAACATCAAAGAAACATATAAACAAAAAAATACTTTAATAATAATATCACACAAAGAAATCTTTAAATCAAACATTTTAATTTTCCCATTGTCTCAGCAATAAACCCCCTGCACCATAATTATTATTTTCACATCTCATATTCATTTGCAATAACCTCAGAAGAATAAAAAAATCTTTATAATAACGCGTCCTCCATATTGATGATAATAAAGCGTGACTGACTAGCCTATAGATGGTAAATAATTCAGACACAGAAATAATATATTCCGTTTTGCTTATCTTCGGAGTCATTTTAAATTCGAAACAGAAAAGTATTTTCCCTCGAGAAAAAAGTTGAAAAAATCACATCTCTTTTCGTATTGGAAGTCTTTGTTGGGGTTTTTTAGAATGACTTTGAGTGATGGGGAAAATTGTTTTGTGGCTTTGGGATAATCTTGTTGTACAATGATATAATTAACTATTTTTAGAGCATATCTGATTTATTATTTTTCCTTGCAAATTCTCTCGTGGAATTTTGAAATCATCATGATTTCCTCAGATTATGAACTGATATTTATAAACAATTTCGAAAGAAAAAGAAAATATGTAGAATTTCCATAGGTTATTAAGGTCCTATAGAACAAGTAAATTTACTTTAATTATTTTGAATCTAAACTAACTGAAAATTGCGTAAATGCTGACTGATTGGATGGAACTTAAAATTCCTGTGATATTCTAAATTGTTAACATATTTATATGTAATTCAAGTAAAATGGAAACTATATTGAAAAAACTGTCATTTTTTACTGTTACAACAAAAAGAAAGGATATATACAAAAATAACAACAAAATTCATAAAACTCCACTAAAAATAATTAAATAAATAAAGCTTCTTTTACAATAAGTATATCACTAAATACAAACACCTTATTGCAAAACAGCACCTCAAACTTCATTAGTTCTGACTCATTCTTCCAACAACGGAAATTCTCACAAAGCAATAAAATAAAAAGGAATTATCACAATATTTCATTTTTAATTACAACCCCCCACCCCCTCCCCTTCCATCCCCAACCCTGCCCACACACATTCAAATAATATGAAGAATAATCACAAATAAAAACAACATCTTGTAATTCTTTTTCTTTCTTTTATGACTTCAAAATTATTACAGGATTTTTTTATGAAGGGAATTAGAGAGAATAATTTATTAATTTATTTTTAAGACTTCTGTTAAGGTTAAATGAGGAGTTAATTAAAATAAATGATTCTAGGAAAAAGGATGGTTCAAAATTAATGTATAAACCCAAAGAGTATATATATTTTTTGGATGAGCTCAATATTTATATTTTACCTTTACTAATTTTTGTGGTAAAGAAAATCTGGCAGTCAGAGACAGTGCTGACGAATCAGAGTCACATTAGCACTTCTCATGGAGTCACAGTAGCAATATGAGAGTAAAATAAATCCATTCAAGCTACATCGGCTTAAAACAATTTTGGCAGTGTGGCAATTACCTGGAGGGTCCAAACCCATTGTAATTTAAGTAACATAAATCCATATCAGTAATTATTACTGATGTTATTTATTTCCACAAATTTATTTCTGTTACACCTGTATCTTGTAATTGAGGGTATTTCCCCGTAAGATATAATAAAGGATAATATTAGCATTTTGAGAGTTAAGTTTTAAAGTAATATGATAGTCACATTAGCAATACGGGAGTCACAAAGCAATATGACAGAGACTCATATTAATAATATGATAATAACATTAGCAATATGACAGAGAAATTAGCAATATGATAATAACATTAGCAATATGACAGAGAAATTAGCAATATGACAGAGAAATGAGAAATACGACATTCACATTAGAAATAAGAGATTCGCATTAGCAATATGACAGTCACTTATGAGAGTCGCATTAGCAATACAGAAAAATAAATTTTAGAAATTAAAACCGTAATTAACTTACTCATTCCTGCTCATTCTCTGTTGTCTATATACCCCCAAATGAAAGCGATATCTCTCCTCCAAATATTTTTTTCTCAAACATGCTTTACACATATAACTTTATGTTATTGCATCCTGCCAATCATAATGAGGGAACCCTTCATCATAACCGGTTTCAAAATGGCCGCAAGGTCCGAAAATACGAAAGACATTCTAATTCTTACCATTGCGATATTCGATTTTTAGATATTATAGTCATTCGGAATTATTTAAGTGGTATAAATCAAAAGGTATAAGGAATGTTTGGGGTTTTATGAGATCAGGGGATGTTTGGGGGAGGGGGGGGGGGAGAGGTATTCGTCTATGACGTCATTAACATGATGAGTAGTGTTAAAGTGTACTGGATAATTTGTATAAAAGTACTAGATTGATTCTCTTAGCAATCTAGTAAATTAATACTGATAATAATTTTGCTTTGCTACTAGAAATTCGAAATTTAATAATATATGAAAATGAGATTTTTTTTTAAATAAATATTTAGAAAACAGTGTCGACAAATGTACATAAATTGCTGATTTCAAGATAAAAAAAAGTCTTTGAATTATTAGGAAGTAATCTCAGAGACAGAAATTTCCTAATAAATCGTTATAATAATATAATCTACGTTTTTTTTTAAATAATTTTAAATTAATATTTTAATCATCAACCAATCGTCGAACCGTACTAGAAACTTTAAAAAGTAATAAACCACTACATTTCTCCTAACAACTCATATTCCACATACTTTTTTCAACCATTCTCACACTTTTTCACACGGGTCTAACTTGTAAAGATAGGAAAATTTGTTTGATTGGACATATATACAAGCAGGTAATTGCATAAATTATTTTTTGTGTTGGTATTTAATGAGAATATCCTATTGGTTTTAGGAATGTGATGAATGATCTTTGATGCTATAGAGGTGAATTATGACAGTCTCAGGTTTTCTGATGTTGTTCGAAAAGTGTGTTGGGAATTTTAAGTTTTTTGTGTGTAGTCGTAGAAGATGATATTGAAATAGTTTTCAATTTAAGTAATTATACTTTGAATGATTACAAATATTTTATTATGGGAAATATTTTTTTAAAGAAAGAATTAATTAAAAATATTCTTAAAGTTCTTCTTGTATGAAATTTATTGACTGCAGTTCGGGCTTCGTATTTAAATGAGAGAAACAAAAAAATATGTTGCTTTTCATTTTTACCAATTGCATAAATAATGCCTTTATGGAAGTGGAAACTTCAGTCGGTAAACACATTTTAGGCAAAAAGAACTTTATTGAGATTTTTAATATTAATTCTATTAAAATAATTATTCTGATTCAAACAAAGTTTTTTTTTTTAATTCTCCTGCGGTATATCGTATCAGAATTGACTGATCTTTGTTTTGTGAGTGCTTTGTTTACAGACAAAAAAAATTTAATTGAACCTGTAAGTCGAAGCAGGCAGGGATCTCGTTTTTCTATACATGTTAACCGTTTCATTTTCTTTGTTTTCTATTGTACTCAATATCCAAGGGGAACAAAAATATGTGCAGGAAAACGGAACCCTTGAATGATTCGAATTGGGCCTTTTAACGTATAGTTTTTATTTTTCAGCGGGAGATTCCGTTTTCCCATACACAAGTCCCCTTTCACTTTCTGTGTTCTCTGTTATGCTCAATCTCTCCAGGAACCTTTAATCTGTGTTGGAAAACGAGACCTCCTGCTGAAAAATAATGAGTTTTTAACATTACTCGTCCCCACCAACTTAGTTAACAACAAAATGATTTAAGTAGGCCTACGTCTTTTATTTGCAGGAGCCTCGAATGGTCCTAGTCCTGTTCTCAACCTCTCAAAGACTGGCAATGGTGCAAATAATCAACACGGCGACCATAGTGGTTCTGAAGCTGGTCACACTGGCGCTGAAGACGAAGAAGATGACGATAACGTCAGTGATGTCGATGAAGAAGATGAAAAAGATCCAGGTGAGAAAAGGATTCTGGATTTTTTTTTTAGATGGTAGATATCGTTTTTCAGTATAACTGGGATTTGGGGGTCTTCTAGTGGAAGAAATTCGACAATTTCTCAATTCTTTCTCTTTCACAGTTTCAAATAGAGTATTTTTTTATTGGATTTAGTTCGATAATCTATTTTAATAAAATAACGAAAATAATAATCCCATCTTGTTCGCCCTGTCAACCCTTGCTCTGTCATAGCTATTGAACTCGTAGAGTTGGCCGAAATTTCATCTCTGCTCACTCAGATAAAAAGATATTCATTTCAATATTATGAGCAAACCAGTTAATATTAAAGTTGCATGAGTTATTTTGAACTTTTAGTAATAATATATCTTAAAAATATAATCTCCAACAGTAAACCATTTTCACAGAAAAACTAACTGCTCTACCTTAAAAAATTAAAAACCATACCCATCATAAACGTACTCTTTTGTAATATAAGTATACCGAATCTTATTAATCCATTATTAAGTCTACCACTACCTTACGACCTTAGTACAGTAAATAATTACAATTTTAAGATATCTAAAATCCTAAAATATCTCCGAAAGTACCTCACGCTCCATTTTTAATGTATCTCATCCATCGGCTATTCCAAACAAACAAACATGACATTAACAAATTCTCTTTTGGCATGATAATCAAAAACAGAACAAATATCAAACCTTTTTCTTATGTAGCGTAACAAATACAAAAGAAATAACAAAAAACTGATATTCAACAAATGAGTTCCTTTATGCTTATCAGTGTTCCATTAAAAAAGAGAAGTGATCGCGACCATTCGGCGCGAGGGATTATATTTATAAACAAACAATACGCGCGGCAAGACACGTCTTATAAATGGCGCCTTGAAAAGAATGAAACAAAAAAAAATAAAACGAAAGAAACACTACCTTAATGGAGAAAAGAATTGATAGTGAATTTATCTAATTTCACGGTCTTGTCGCCCCATTTTACCATGTGTAATTGCACTTTGGGAGTACTTTGCACTTCAGGAAAATGCTGACGCAACGGCCATGTTTGTTGATTTTTTTTGCACATGTTTAATTTTTCTTTTGTAATGTTTGACTTGAAATAAAACACGTCTTCGTAAATTTACGTTCGTCCATATATCCTTATAACTAGCGTGAAAACAGACATGTAGTAATTCATAATTAAAGCGAAACTTGGAGATGTGTGATGAGTAAATATATTGTTTTGCGAGTTTTGCATGGTGCATCTTCAATTTGATTGCAATATTACATTCAGAGCTTTGCACGAAAAGTTCCTAAATAAAAGTGAACAAAGGTTAGTTATAAATGAAATGGAACTATAGAATTATAACAATACATTTTTATGTTGTATGCAGCATCAACATATTTCGTAAAATGTTTCAATAAGTCATGCTTATTTGTGATCCTAACAAAGTAATTTATTTCTTCAAACAAGAACTATGAGATCACCACTTCTGTCAACAGCTCTCGATGCAGAAATCCTAGCGTAGTAATTTTCAAATGATTTTTAATATACAAATTTTGTAAAGGAGCAATTGTTTCTGGGTAATTTCTTGCATGCCTTCATGGTAGATTGAATTCCTTTGCTGAGCGGTTTCGACATCACAAGAGGATGCCATCTTCTTTTTTGAAAAATAAATAAAAAAAATAGCAACACGTAAACTAAAATAAACAAATGATATAAATTAATAAAAATACAAAGGAGGAACATACATTCAAATGTAACCTTAATATATCTAAACCAACCGTTTTATTAACAGTATTCATCAAACCAAACGAAAATCTACATGATAAAAATCACTAAGCCATCTTTTTTATCCCACTTTTCCAGATCTCAGCGACGGCGCTAACGACATGTCCGCAACAAACAACAACATCCGCGACGTTGACCGCCACTCGATAACAAATCAGCCGCCGCACCATCCTCACCACCACCACCATCAACAGCAGCAACAACAACAACAGCAACAAGCCGCCGCCGTCGCCGCTTTGAATTACTCAAGTCTTATGGCGGCGGATCCCGCGCTGGGTATTTCTTCCACTGAAACGCTGTTGAGGAACATCCAGGGTCTTTTGAAAGTTGCTGCTGATAACGCTCGTCAGCAAGAGAGGCAGATTAATTACGAGAAAGGTAAGATGGAGTTTGGGGGTTGTTATATTTTGGTTGGGTGAATGTCAAATTGGATCAAAGCTGTAATCTGCGTTGTTCCACTTTTGCGTTCTTCTGGTTCGCCATAGTTCCATATGCGATTAATCAAAAGTGCATTTTTCACACTCAGGAATAACTATTGAATTCCAGTTTGTCTTTATTTCTTTTGGACCTTATGATGAATTCTATTCAACACTAAAACATTTTTTTTGGTTGCTTCACGTAAAAAATGCTAAGATAATTTTGTCGAAAAGGCAGATATTTGGTTTTATCTGCATTTGAAGGGTTACTACTGCTTACTTGACAAAAATTATTTTACAACAAAAAATTATCTATCTTATTTTCTTTTCTGGGCACAATTGTGTTTCACCATTTAAATATAATTTGAAAACTAATAACTGAAAGTTCTATCAACAAAAAAAAGGGTCTTTTACTGCTATATATACTGGTGCAGTTGTCTGTTCATCTATACTTCTATAAAGCAAATTGTTTATTGTTATTTCACAAAATATAAACACCATCATCATACAGCGTGAACCTTCGGGAGGCCAATCCTTTTTTTGTTACTCTTCTTCAAAATCTGCACATATCAGAAGAAAACATTTTTCCGGTAATTTTTCTTTCCTGGAGGCTATTTCCACGCGCTGGGTTATTTTATCTATAAAAAACGAAATAAGAACGGTGCGAGAAAAGATTGCAAAAAGAAAAAAGAACGAACAACACGTCAGTATAACAAGCAACAACACAAGGGAAAAAGTTTAATGAAATGCGCAAACTTTCACAGTATCAGCGGCGGCGCTAGCCTCTCTAGATGCGCCTCTGTGATTGGTCGAATCTCCAAGCGAGGTTGTCATATCATTCCGAACTACGGTCATAAAAATGGGAACGTCTCGTCATTTTCTGGAAGAAAAAAGAATGAAAAAGAGAAAAAGAGAGAGAAAAGGGATGAGTGCGATTTTTTTATAGTCACGGCTTTGGATAAAGGAATTGGTTTGCCTTATAGCTTGGGTTTCGACGAAAAGAGGATTTTTTTCTTTTACGGTCCTGTCAATATCACAGTAGTGAGAAGAATTTTCTTTTAGAAGTTGAGATTTTCGACTTCCATTCAATAACTTTTGAAACGTTTTTGTGATATTACTGTAATATCTTTGCAGTTGTGGAAAAAAGTAAAAGTAAAAATAGGATACTGCAGTGGATTTTTTCTCCTAACTTTTCTAAACTTATGCTGTTATAAGATTGGTGCTAATCACAAACTATTTTTCAATAAATTTTAAGCTGGTAACAAATCGTGAAGAATTTTGTTTGTTAATATGATCAGAAATCACGAATTATAGGGTGTGATAAAATCTACTACTAATAGTAAATGAGTTATTCAAAAAACCAAAACTACAGTTTGTTAAATTTCGCTCGACTGATATAAGTAGCATTTTATCAATCATGTTTAATACACCAGGGCATCCAAAATGCTTGAATTGTGTGCACTGCGTCGTAATTTTACAGCCCCTAACATCTAGGTTACCCTGGCAGATAGGATTCTGACATTTTGGATGTTGAAGGAAGCCAAATGTGTGTTTTTCATCAGGGAAACATTTGAAAATTTCGTTTCTACATATATCCTTCACTTTCTAGAAAAAATTGCATTCTAATAGTGTATGATCATGGTATTGCTTGACAAACATAGTCATATTGCTTGACAAACTTAGTCAAATTGCTTGAGAAACTTAGTATTATTGCTTGACAAACTTAATTGAAACGCATAATCGTACAATAATCTTAACAATATATTCAATCTGATATCCCCCCTTCAAATTCCTATAACCAGAAACAAAATTATTCGACAATAATCCGCGATTACCCTTACCCACAAAACCAGAAGCAATAAGATACAACCCTTAAACCCATAGTATATAATACCCTAAGAAACAAACCCCTCCTCCCCCCTTGACTTTTTGCACACCAACACCTCTAAGATTCTACCGTATCAATTTTTTGGTTTAGTTATTACCAGTATAACTTTTGCAACTCTATAAAAGGCTTAGGATCCAAGTTTCGTCTCATATATAAATTCCCTTTCATCGCAAGACTTATATGCATATCTAAGAGCGGTTATTTTCAAGTAGAGCAACAGAAGACAAAGCCAAGATTGTATTTTGTTCATCAGACATTAAGTAATCTTTGCATCCATTAACTTATACTACTGTTCCCCCCCTCTTATGTATAAAAGGAGGAGACGTTCATAAGAAAATTGCTCCCTAAACTAAAGGGGGGTTTTGCAAGCAAGTTAAAATTTCATAACAGTATTCCTCCCGAAAACCGCAGTTATTCTGGGAGGTTTACTGTTATGAGTCTCTATAGTCTAGAAGCTTTTAAAAAACTTGTACATCGTCTAGGTGTTGTTATTAAGCTAGGAAAACAATCTAAGGGTGTTTTCGAGCATTTTAGGGAAGAAATGAAATGTGTTTTGGTCGTTTCTTGAATGCTGGGATGACTTAGAGAAAAGAGGTTTACGAATTTAATTAAAGTTTTGGTGATAAGTAAAGTTTTTTTTGGTAGAAAGAAGCAAGATGTTTGTTTTAAATATTTATTAATTCCAGTTTTTATGTATGCTCACAAAAGTGCTATCATTTTCTTATATACAATAAATTAATTTTTGTGGAAACATCAAAGGTCTTTTCGTAAAAAAAAAATTTCTTAGGATTATTTTGGAACCATCAGCAACCATTCTTTAAATTTGGAGCATTTATTCTAAAGGTTGTGTTAAAAGTCGAACAGAACTATATGGTAGGTGAATGTATAAAATGATTTTAATTCATTTGAAAAACAGAAAATTATAAATAAAGATAACGTCAAAATAACAAACTAAGTTTGGCAGAGAAAGAGCAAAGAAGTAATGTTGAGTTTTCATCAGTTTCTGGTCGCCAGCAGCAGCTCCAAGAGTATTATAATCAGTATTTTAACGAATTGAAAATATGAAGGACCTAAATTATTTGCTATGTATATTTTAATGTTGTAATTCGATTTTTGAGTTCGATGACTACAAGTGGTTGATTTCGTATATGCTACGTTGTATACAAACATTGTATTCAATATTTGGAAATCAGGTACTTCGTTTCAGTGTTGAGATAAAAGGAAAATTGAGTTATCAACATTGCATTCTAGGCCCTTCTATTAGAAAAAAGAATTTCCGAGTAATTCTTTGTTAAGAATATTTAGAATCTTAAAATAAAACAAATGACTATATAAAGAGCGAAAACAAAAATATAAAGCTATACAAAACATCTTCTAATCCCAATATATAGCTACCCTCAAGTAACCCACAATCCAATATGGATCTTTTTGTCTTCTACATCCGCAAACAAAGTTGTTGAAGCAAAGAGGGGGAATAAAAAAGTTTTTTTAATAAAAAAATATTCACCCTCGACGTATCTTGTGTCTGCCACCTCTAGAATGATTTATATCAAAATAATTACTTTTTTCCTGACTGTAATGGATAAAATTGATTCTCTTTTTTCGTATTTCTTCATTCTCTTTTTTCGTATCTTCATTTCTTTTCGATTTATTTTCGTTTAGATGTTTTAATTACATTCGGAAAAAGTTTTTTTCTTGAAATCTAAATGATATAGTTGTGTATTCTAGGAACGACTTCAAAAGATTTCAGATGTGATGAAAATCATGAAATATCTTACGAAATAAAAATGAAGTAGGATAATGGAAAAAGCAAAAAAAAAAAAAAATGTGTAAGAAATTCATTTCATTTCAATATGAGTTGTAATATTGTAGCAAAGTTCGTTATTTTCACGCATTTCAATATCGGTATATCAGACTACATAGCATGTTTAGAAGAAATTTTAATCCCTGCTAAATTTTTAATGTAGTGAAAATTTAGCTTAGACTAAAATTTCTTCAGTGCTGATATGCTGGGTTATATGGAAAAATATAACGAAATTATTTTAAATTAAATTATTAGAAACTTTGCAAAGGACTATATATTACAAATGAAATGTTTTTACTGACTACTTTGCATTGGAAAAATAAATTAAGAACAAGAAAAATTTCGGCACAAGTGGGACTCGAACCCACGACGTTCTTGTTCTTAATTTATTTTTCCAATGCAGCAAAGTAGTCAGTTAAAAATATTTAATTTATAATAACGAAATTAATATTTTAAGTTCACCATAAAAACACAAAAAGGATCCACTCTGATTGAAAAGTATTCGAGAAATCGATGAATAGTTATACCATATTTAAAAGAAAACATATTATTAAACAATATTATTCGTCTATATAGATTAGGCGGTATATTCTTTCTTTTCAAATTATCAAAAACACTCTCCTCAATATTTGTATGAAAAGAGATTTGATTAATTATTTTCTTCACTACAAACTTGAACATGATAAAGCAATTTGCAGTTGAACGATATCCACATACATAGAACGTATATATATGCAGATAGGGTTGCTATGTTTGATTTTTTTTAACATCAGGACAGTTTTAGTATATAAACTATTTATGAGGTGGGGTGCCTTCTTGAAAAGTTATATAAATATGGAAATGGAAGGTTTATGTCTGAACAAAAATAGTTTTCTACTTTTTTAGAAAGAAATATTACTGACTTATTGGTCAAGAAAAAGATAAAATATCTCGAAAGTTCTTTAATTTTAATGTAACAAGAAGTGATGAAAATTTTGAGGTTTTACAGAACAGCGTATAAGTGCTCATTTTTTATTATCAAATGTTGAGAGCTGAATGTTCATTATGTAAGGGAAACTAACAATTCAAGTTTCAGCCAAACATTTGCAGGTAGTGCAGGAATTGTATTCGGAAAGAAAAAAGAAATATATTTACATTACTAGACGTTTTTTAAATTCAGATAAACAAATACTCGTTTTTTAACAACAAACGTTTAGAAAAAGAATTGAAAAGTGAAAATTGCATAACGAAAACATCCCGGCAAATCTAGACAACTGGCAACCCCACCCAACATTGGAAAGTAAATCAAGACTAAAATTAATGATGTATTGCTTTCGGATATCATCAGGATATATGTATAGGGGGAGGAAAAGAGAGAAAAATAAGCTTTAGATTCATCAATAGCTACCATATCACACCATAACACAATTTCTACAGAAAGAGTCCATAAATTTCTCCAAGGGGGGTATACACTAAGTTGTAGATAAGGGAAGAAATCGTTTCTTCTATTTCGCGGGTTATATAGAGAAATCCTAAATAGCTAAAAATGATTAATGATTGAAAGTTTCTTCGATTGTGTGTGTACGGGTAATTATTAAGGCGGGGGGGGG
>JAQIWE010001662.1:0-15131 GCA_034698565.1 Campodea plusiochaeta
ATCACGATCTATAAGCTTATAGCAATATAAGAAAATTCGGGTAATACCAGGGTACAACTTTCTGGTTCCTATAGGTACATAAAGTTACGAGTATGGAAACAGTAAAGACCTTAAAAATGTCACTGGATTCAGAAAGAAGAAGAAAAATTGTGTGTGAAAATAATTGTATTTTATTATTTAAAATTTCTTGCAACTTCTCATTTACAAGGTGATCTTTGCTCTTTCACCTCACAATAACATTGTGGTTTCAGATTCGAATTGTTATTGCTGCCATCATTTCAAACGTATATATATATTTTAAATATAAATTTAAAGCTGAGGAAATTAAAATATATGGTTTACAGAAGGTATTGCTAAATTATATCCGTTTTATAAAACAGTTACTAATGTTACAATAATTGAAAGCATATTTAAATATTATTATGTTTACCCAATACCTACTGTTAATATATTTATGTCTTTTTTTCAAAATATTAATGTTTCGGAATTTTTTTTAAAGAAATGTTCCAAAACCCAGAAAAATGTAATAATTGGGATTAAGCTTAGTGGCTCAGGCAGTGACAGGAAGGGGGGGGATGGATTCCCTTGAAGAAGAAGAAACTAAATCTTACACAAAACTGTGTTAAAAACTAAGTAACAGTGAAAAATTATGAGAAAACAAACTCATTTTTATCAAATATCTGCAGAATTTACTTAATAATAGGTCGTTTTTACCTTACGAGTTCCCTGTCCCATTGGCGCCGAGTTTTGAAAACTTCAGGGGGTGCTTAAAAATGACTGAACGTCGAAGACCGTATTGGCTCGACCGCTCGAGGTATGCAAATTTTGAAAAATCATGGTAACAGTCCTGGAATTTCGTGTATTCTAGACTTTTCATTTTTCAAACACCTTTTTAGTGAATCCCGTAACAAAAACTGATATACGAAAAGGAGATTCAGAGGGTGCTTTGCACCCCCTTTACCTGGTCAGCGGTTGCTTGTGCCCCTGAGCACCCCCGTAGTCGGCGCCTATGCTGCAAACCTTTTAACTTGACAAATTAAGTCACTATAGTTTCTATCTATATTGAACTTTATCAATAATTAACAGTCTTCAGAAAAGATTGATCTCGTATATGAAAGATAAGATTGCATATATTCAACTTTCATAAAGGATTTGACTATTTTCGATTCATTTCAGTTATTCAATTTTAGATGTAGTTTTGAAGATTAAGTAGATTCGCAATCATTATATTTACTTAAGAAAGATTTAGGTGTTATAACTCTACAACATTATTTTAAATTATTCAACAAAATTGACACCACCAAAATTTAACAAATGCAATTTCATAGCAGTGAAACTACTTCAAGACATTTTAGCAGAAAATATTACCATTTGACATGATGTGCCCAAGCAGGACAAACAAGATATAGTGTTTCCAAAATCTTACGGACCCAAATCCATTAACCCATATGGTGTTTCTGACATTCCAACAATTGATAATCCTTTGTTGAGTTATTTGTTTTCTTTGACCAGCTTGCGAATTGTATAGAAAAAACACAATTTGAACCACCCAAACAAGTGGTCAACAATGGGTTTACCCGTCAAAATAGTTTGAAGACATAACCAGTTTGACTCCGTAAGAGTTTGGAAGGACTATATACTGATATAGCACTTTTACATTATAAAAACAATATTATTTTTCCATTTTTTTTTTTTCAGGTTAAAATTTGGATTATATTCAGTTAATTTTACTGATCCAGCGAGAAAAAGAACACCAAGGAAATCTGCATCCGTTATGAACAAAATATTTACAGAAAATGGATTTCCATTTCCTACTGGAGGATGATAGTGGAATCAGGAACTGAAATATTAAATTATTTCTAATTGATTATAATTAATTAAATGTTACAAGGGCTATAATTTTTGTATTATATACAAAATCAAATAAAAATATATTTACGTTATTACTTTTTTTCTTTTTTTTTCAAAAAAAATTCTAAAAGAAAGTTTGATCTGTTGTAATGAAAATTGAAGATTACAAATCAAAATTGGACATTTTGCTGATGTTCTTTAAAAAAATCTTCTAAACTTTTTTGACAACTTTGCAAACAAACTTTGACATCATTGAAAGTCTTTTACTTCTGTGATTATTATCTTTTTATAATAAAATATCAGAATATAATTTGTAATGAAACTGATAATAATTATACATTATTTGCTGTTGTCATCACATAATACCATCATAAGGCTGGTACGGATCGAGATTAAGTGACATAATTATTCATGTTTGAGATTTTTCTCGGGTCTTGATACTTTTTATAAATAAACCAAAATATAGTTTCAGGATGTTTCATCATTATCAATCGTACAACATTACAAAATGCATGATCATCTTGTATTTTTTTCAATGCAGTAATGCATGCATACAGTAAAATGCTGATAAAGCCTTTGATAATAACTGCGACAAATCATGAAAAGAGTTATTTGGTTTGTTTCTAATAAATGGCAAGATCCAGGAAAATTGACAATGTTACTGCAAAAGAATATTTCCAACATTAATTATATTTATATAATATGAAAATTCGTCGTTAAAGTTTTTTTTTGTAAAATAAGAAAGATATTGACATCCACTCAACCTTTCTAAATTGGACACAACTATGTATCGTGATGCAATAAGGCGCCTATATAGATTCCTTATAAAACAAAAGTTTTCGGATACTAAAGAACTAACCAATATAAATCTCCCGTCGTTATAGACTAGATTATAGTTCTAAACCAAACTTGGGATGCTCACAATTGGTCCATGCTATAATAGAGTCACATCGATAGTAGAACCACCATACAGAATAAATTGTGGAACCACCATACAGAATAAATTGTGGTTTCACGATATTTGATAATTTCCATGGTGTTTTCCTTGATTTAACCATGACAATATGACATTGGATGGTTATACGGAAAATTAGGGGTGAAAATGGATGGAGGTCACAGGTCTCGAACAAATGAAGAGTGAAACGTCGTTCTGTTGATGAGTCCAAATGATCTGTTCACTCAGCATTATCAGAGAAGGGACACCTCCACTCTTTTTTCCACAACTCCACTATTGTCTTTTTTTAAATCTTAAGAACCCAAATCGATTAACTCTTCAAACCTTTTTGACAGTAAACCCATTGTTGTCCACTTGTTTGGGTGGTTCAAATTCTCTATTTTCTATACAAATCGAAAGAAAGTCAAATAATTTAAACAGACTTACAAGGGATTATCAGTTGGCGGTTGTCAGATGGCGAGTTAAACGCTTAGAGTTCTTTTATGATTGAAAATACAGTTTGTAGAGGTTTTGTTTAGATGACTCAAGTATTATTTAGTATAAGAAATAATTTATATTCTCCAGCACATTTCTCCCTAATTCGACCTTTCATCATCCACACCCATCCAAAAACTTGACCACCTGTGAAATCCACGTAATTTCCACCACGTGTAAACCAGACTTGCCAACTTAAAAATACATCGTGTTTCTAAGCAATATTTTAAACCCCCAAAGTGACTTCGTGCTCGTCGAATGATCTGATGTAACTCACAGAGATACCTTTGCCAATAAAGTAGTCTAAGAATAGTGCGCTATGTTACCCTCTACAGAGAATCATGGATGCACTTGATGATCATTCAGAGAAAATGTTGATTTCGTAATTCGAAGAAAACGTAATGAATGAAATGCGCTTGGTCAAGGTGAAACTTTTTCGGGGGTACTAATTGTTCAAAATGTAGTTTGGTTTGTATTGTAATGTACTTTAAGTTTGCAATAGCAGAAGATTCTGATATATTTAAGCTGACCTAAATTCTAATGAAATAATGGACAAAATAAAAAAAAACTACAAACTCCCATTCACAGTTCAATCGACTGTTCAGTAGTAATATTGCTCAATTATTTTCGGGAACAGCATATGAACTATTTGATGTAAGAAATCGTGGAAACCCATAGCCTGAGGTTGTTGATAATTCATATTCAAAAAGGCTCTATACTCAGACCGTAATACAGAATTATTCCGTAAATTTTCAAGTTTATTGTAAACTCATTTTCAAACGTGTTACAAATTATGAAAGTTAAGGGCAAATATTCTGTTTGTTTATATTTGCCTTTAACTTTCATAATTTGTAACACGTTCGAAAATGAGTTTACAATAAACCTGATAACTTACGGAATAATTCTGTATTACTGTCTGAGTATAGAGCCTTCTTGAATATGAATTATTAACTATTTGACTTACACTTATAGCTGTGTATTATTATAGAACTAATAACTTATAGCATTGTGTTACCAGTTGTATGCTAATACGCTATTGTATTTCTCAATGGCATTAATGTACATGTTATAATATTGATATAATAACAATAGAGAACAGTATTACAACAGCAAAAGAAATACAGCTGAATAATTATATTATTTCATAAACTATTTATTCGAACTCACAGCTTTATATTTAATCACCATTATAAAATAAATTGCTTTTCGCATTGAATAGATATTGTCACACATAAAAGTTCTATCACCTTTCTTAGTGAATTCTACAAAGTGTGACTAAGAAAATGCAACATTTGAGCAGACTGTTCATAACCTATGTTTCGAGACTGTTGAGAATCATGGTAAGGTACAAAGTCCAATTTACGTTTAGAAGGTGTGTAGGGCAAAATCCACTTCACTCGACTCACTTTCAAGACTCGAACTACTTATTGCCAAATTTCTTCATGCAGACTATAGGCTTACCAGACCTCCTGTTTTCCCAGGATATTCCTGATTTTCAACCCATCTTTTTTATCTCTTGGAAGTTTTTTAGAATGGTCCGAAACTCTGTTTTTTACCATTTATAATGAAAATATGTAATAAAAATTTAAATTGCTACATTTTGAAGAAAAAACTTCTAAAAATCACTGACATTTTTGACAACAAAGAGTAAAAAATTTGCGCTCGGGCCTCACCCTCGCAATAATTTTCCTCTAAGTTTTCATTAAGCCACTTTGATGAAACATGAAATGATATCTTTGTTGACTAAATACATCCATATACAATAATTAACATGTAAGGACAAAATGTATCACATTACATCTATTTTTTTTTTTTTACGAACAATGGCAGATTAAAGGACTTCCTGTTTTTACAGTTTGGAAATATGGTAACCATACGCAGCCACCATAAAATTTTCGTTTAAAATCCATTAACTTGGGTAGTACGATTACTGGAACTCCCAGCTTATTAATTCGCTAAAACCGTTTAAATTTCTTCTCTTTATCAGAAGAAAAATAGTTCGGTTAAAACCAACTTTATTCTAATATTGACAATTATGTCCACAAGAGGAAATCAATATCCATTTATCATATATCTTATTATTGCTAACGTTGTTCATTTTACTGTTTCCTATAGTGAAGCTGTTCTCAAATTGACTCTCATGATGGTTTGTATTTTTTTTTCAGCGGGAAGCCATCTTTTCCAACACACATATCACGTTTTCCTTTCTTTGTTCTCTATTGTACTCGCTTTCCCTAGAGATCGACAAGCTGTGTTGAAAAAGATGACTTCAGGAAAAAAATACCCCTTTAACATAATTATGCGACCTAAAATAGGAAAATATATTTACAGAGACTATATTTTCTGCAAGTTTCCACATATACTGAATAAAAGTTATACAATTATTATGTTTATGTTTTGTTATTATAACATTATTGGCAAAATGTTCTTCCAACGATTAAACCTGTAATATTTTTCAGTATGACGTCCCATTTTCCAACACGCAAATCCCGTTTCACTTTCTTTGTTCTCTATCGTACTCGATTCTCAAGGGGCCTTTAATCTGTGTTGGAAATCGAGACTAGTTAACGCTGAAAAATAATGGGCCTTTAATAATAAAAGTTTCCTATCATTTCGGTGGTCTATTGATTAGTTTACTAAAATCTCTAACAGAAACTTATGACAATTAGAAAGCTGTCGTCATTAGAATGCCTGTATTTAGTTATTTGTAATTAATTTGTATTTTTATATCGTGTAAGTTTGTATATTACTTTATCAGGTTTCATTGAAATTATAATGTGATTAATAACAATTAATAAAGCGTAAGGGAATTAAATACGATTTAATAATTTATTTACTGTGTAAGGTGCTGTATGTCTGTCTATTTATTTTCATCGTATAATGTGATTATGTTTTTAAAAGTAATATCACAATGGAAAAGTGAAATTAAGAAATTGTTGAAGCACGACATTAAACACTTTGACGATTGACGTAGGTAAATTTAAATTTCTTCATGTAATATAAATTTGATTACATCTTGCTCATGGGAACAACATTAAATATAATTTAAAGAACTTAAACCCATTTTAATGTCAGTAATTCGAGTTCAGGAAAGTCCCTATCTAATTACATCAGTAATCCTGGTACGAACTTTTTGATCATGTTCATGATTAAAAAGTTCTCATGAATACCTTTTTTTCATTGTTTATCAGTACCTACACTTATGTCCAACGTATGTTCGTCCCCCCTTTGGAGATGAGCCTGCTGTTCACGTGTACACGGCATGAAAGAAATTCAACCAATCAGGGACCGGGCCGGGTTTGCATAGTAACATTAAATCCAATACAGGTGAAAATTTCGTGAATTTTTTCCGACATTTCGGCTGGGTTTTGACGTAAACTAAAATTATCACATGGACGGACGAGTGATACTGATTGTCTGTGATTTTTCCCAAGGTTGTACAATTTTCCTGCACTTTGTAAAAAATTAAAATACATAATCGTACTCGTGCGCATCTCCCATGCCCCTCGATGACGCGCAGGGCGTGTTTTATAAGGCAAGTCGACATTACTTTCGCCATCATTTAAGAATAACTGTGAGCATTGAAACATATAGTGAACCTACATGGTTAACTAGTGCATAACGTGTTTAATATTTTATCGTACCAAATATCAACAGTTCTTCCAATCAAAATGCAGATGACCAATTTCAGTTCCAGTAATGGCAGTAACGACAATTTGCATAATAGTGCTTCTAGTGATTCAAGGTAAATATACGTTCGTAATGAAGTGTAAACAATAGTAACATCAAGAATCAAGGTTATAATATATTACTCTACTGGTAAACTTTTAATATAACTATCTTCTCACTCAGGTTAAATGTCAAATTGTGTTTTTATATTATATAGTAACTTATAACTCTTTATGTAACTTAAATCAATTCTCTCTTTGCGTTAGTTGTTATTGAACTATATACATGCTATACAAAAATCGATACGTAATAATATATGTTTACGAATAATCGGTACTGTATGTAACGAAATAAATCTTATATAAAGAACTGGGTCATGAAGACTGATTATTGATTTATTTCGGGAGGAACAACACCAAGGTTATTGCCCTCGTCTTCCGGTGTTATATAACAATAAAAACATGGCATTTAAAAAATCCTTTGAAACACAACTTTAAAAAGTCAAATGTTATAACACACTCTAGTTAAATTGCTTTATTATTACATCGGCTAAATGCCTCACGCTGTCGGTAAAATTGGCAATTCGCCAGTGCTCGTTTTAAATAAGGCACAAATCTTATCATAAAAAATTCTCTTATAACTAGAAATAACAGCTTCATGATTATACCGAAAGGTGATAAGCCCAGTCTTAACACATAACATGTCGACTTAAGTATTAGTTATGTATAATGTGGGATTAACGCGTAATGGTGTTTAGTATAGTGAGATTTAGACAGTTGTAAACAGCAGCTGAGGTGAGATCATACGTTAACTGCTATAAATAAGTTAGAATAGTGCACAGGGTGTCGGAATAAATATAGTAGTTTGATGCGGAAAATAAGAAAGTTATTATTTTTTAAAGGTAATTAAATATTTGTTATGAATTTGATTATGAACTGTTTCTGGAATATGAATAATGTTCTTGACATAACTACTAACATTGATAAAATCACCGGGATTATTACCGGTACTATATTTTGTTAGGAAAGGATATTTTTTTAAATGAATCGTGGCAGATTCTTTTAACTGATACCACAACCGGCATGGAAGCCGCCATTTTCTTTGATAGAATAAATAGTGACACATGTTATTTTCCTCTGAAACAAAATTAAATACGTCATTATAATTCTGTAGAGTTTCCGTAAGGTAACAAACCCGATAAACCTAATATTATCAAAAATACTGCCATGTTGTATTAAAGGGGTATTTTTTTCCTGCGGGAAGCCATCTTTTCCAACACAGCTTAGCGGTCTCTTGGGAAAGCGAATACATTATAGAACAAAGAAAGTAAAACGGGATCTGTGTCTTGGAAAAGATGGCTTCCCGCTGTAAAAAATACAGGTTTAACTAACAAGATATTATAGTGTTATTATATTTATTATTTCACATTATAAAACGGAATGATTACAAATAAAAGTTAAAATTTATAGAAAACAATCTCTTGGTCTGAAGTATGATAAAATTTTATAATATTCATTTTACGAGTAAATAATAATATTATAATATGTATTAAAAGGTCAATATACTTCCATATTTCATAATTAAAACTGGTCATACTTTGATTCGATAGATGAAAGGACCAGCCTTCATAATGCAAGCATGTGATTGGTTGATTATGATCACCTGATATCATAACATGACCATGCAGTTCTATACCACTTTCATCATAACAGAAAAGTTTCTATGAATCGAAATAAATACAACGTTATATTTGCGCTTTAAAATAAATTTATAACAGTGAATGAATTAATGAAATCTAATTTTACGAATGTTCATCAAAATATTATGTCAAAAGTTATATTATTATTGACCTTTTATTATCAATGAATTTTCAAATAAATATACCGAATAAGTCAACAGAAATCATTGAGCTTTGATTCTTTAATTTTATCATGAAGATTATATAGGTCTTAAGTCAAAAGACGAAAATATTATTTAGAATAATATTATAATAATAATCATCAAAAATGTTAGAAACAATAATATTATTATTTTTATAGTTAGGAGAAAAATAGAGACGAAATAATATATACTTGAAGAACAAAATAAAATTTCTGTTGTCAATTCTCTGTGAAATTCTGTGATGAAATAAAATAAACATCTATTGGTCACAGAGAATTGGCAACAAAAATTATATTTCCTTCTTCAGGTATATAATAATATTATTGTTGTATATCATTGTTAAACAACGCCGATTTAATTGCACGAAACAACTGCTGTAGAACAACAACAACAACATTTGCAACTGTTTTTACCCCCCACCTGTCTCTGTTTTTTTTGTAACCGGTTTTAAGATAACGAGTGACCTTTTCTACGCAGCTTTTGGTGTTTAGTGAAAGTATAGAAATCTATTATGAAGTCATCTTTTTTTTGCTAATCAAAAAATAAACTATCATTACTATCAATAAAAAATCAACAGACGATCTCTGCACTATCACTAGTTAAACTCACTGAGCGGCCATCTTGCAAGAAAATTCCTCCACTTCTCATAACAGTGGTCACATGCTACTCAAAAGTGGGTCGCGGCGGTAAAACCACTTGAAATTCTTATAATCGAATTAACGCTAGGCTAATACATCGTCATTATCTAAACAATAACAAAACGGTAAAAAAATATAAACTCACCAAAAACCGTTATAATAAGAAACACATCGAAAATAAATCAACGAATAAACTTTCACCAAGAAAATGATTAAAAAGGAGGTTGTCTTTTGAATCCCCCCCCCCCTTTTCCTTAGGCTTTAACCTCCATTTTTTATTTCTTGGTAGCTGATGGTGATATCTAGTCAGTTTCGGTTCAGTCTCCACCGAAGAAACAGGTGGTCGAGGTGCCTCCATTTTGTATTGTTATGTGACGTCATTTTTTAATGAAAAATCCCATATTGTTGTAGTGACGTCCATATGTTTTCAACTGTTGGCTTTTTTACCGAGCCGGATTGTTCTTTATTATACTAGTGCAAACTGTGCGATAGTTCAGTTCAGTTTATGCTTTGGTGTTTAAAGCAATACAATAATTATGTTTTCGTATGACAATTTGTCTGCTTCAACAATTCTTTGGTATGTTGATTTCTCTTTTGGAAATTTCACTTCGTATAATTTTTTACATTTTAACCTCCTTTTATGTTTGCAAGATGAAGCCTTGGAACATTGTTAGAAATTCTTATGCATGTGTTGTAATATTTTTCAAGGAGTAGTCATGTTAGCGATACTTGTTTTAAGACCTTCGGACTTTTTTGTCACTTGAAACAAAGAATTATATTTTATTCAGCATCTTTATATACAGTTATAAAACAGGCTTAGTATTTTATCGAAGCATATACAAACATATTATTATCGCAACTTAATAATAAATGGATGCCATATAATTATATATTACAAATACAGTATACTTTAAATTTATAACATAATATTTTGTCGAAGCAGTATTATACTGTAATAGTTGTATTAACATATTATCGGTAACTTATAATACAGTAAACGGACACCATATATAATTGTATTAGTATAATAAAATAATTTAAATTTAGAAAATTTAGAGTTATTGTATACAATATCAACTAATATATTGTAAACAAAACCAGTAGGCCTAGTTTATTATTTTTAAAATTATTTCCTTATATTTATCCCAATACTATAACAAAGCAAATTCGATTGTTGTATTTTTAATGAGGAAATAATATTACAAGCACAGCGGGTGGCTTGTAAAGACCTCAGTGTTCATTTATGGGTGAAGGCTTACAAACTTATACAAGGCCATTATAAGAAAGTGTGTTTCTGCACACACATGTTGCGATTCATTTTTAAAGACAGTCGTGTTGATGAAATATTCAATTGTTCATTATTTTCTCTTCTTTTATACTGTATTATTATTGCAAAATAAATGCCCGGTTTCCTTTGGGAACTGGAACTTTCTTGGGAAGATTTAAAAAGTAAACCGTAATTTTTTATACTCTGTTAACCAAACGTATTATAAAGTTTACCAGTGGTAGTAGTAAAAGCGCATCAATAAAATGTTATTTTAGAAGCAATATAACTAAAAATTTATTTTCTTTTTTTCCAGCACAAACAGCAATCGTAACAACAGACGAGATAGTCGATGGAGTAAAGAAGCATCATCCAAAGAAATCCCCCATTCAAATCAATCAGTGTTGTTCACAATGGATAAATTCGTAAGGACAGTCGAGGACATGAACGAAACCATTCTGGTGCCATGTCGGTTGATGGATATGAAAGTTGGTGATGACGTGAAAGAAAATGAAAACCGTAACGCCAAACGTATGCTGAACGAATTGGGAAGTGCCGATTTGTACAGTTTCTATTCTATGTTGAATACGGTGAAAAACGAGTTACTCTGGGGCAACAAGGGAACAGCCCCACCTGCGATCCAGAAATCAGATTCCGTCAACTCAGAAAGCGGTTCGGTCAAAGGTCACGTTCGTCGATCATCCACGGTATCGTTAACATCCGCAACATCGGTATCCGATATTGATTCCGAGGGCAGTATCAATTCTGAAGGCAGTATCAATTCTGAAGGCAGTATCAACGAAGTCGAGACCGACTCGGGTGTCGAGAATGAAGAAGATTACGCACAACAGATCGCCGAGAATTTCCGCCGTCATCTCCACGGTCTCCACCATTGTTTAAGAGAACTTACATCCGCCGCTGATTTTGTTACAAGTAGATACCAAAGTGATGTCGGAGGTTCGTCGTAATTTTGACATTCCCGAACTTTACCGTCGATTAAACTGTGATACTTAAAAACTTTGTATATTTTGTTTTGTTGCCGACTGTCAGAGTGAAAGAGGTCAGTCAAAGATCCTTCTTTTTTTCTTGTCATGGTATTCCGTGTCAAATTCCAAAACTAGTTTTTTTCGTTCTACTTTGCGGCAAAATTTTCCTTCTATTATATTATTATTATTAATACGATTAGTTGAAAAAATGAATGGTGCTTCTTTACAGATTTTTGTTCAGTTGTTATTAATATTGTAATATTTTTAAGAATATGAAAATATTGTATATTTTATTAATTTATTCTCATTTTTTTCTGTTCGTCTTTAAGTTATACAATTTATACTAAAAAGTGCATTTTAGTATTTGTTCCTTTATTGCTGAATATGCTCAAAATAGACGAGTATTATAATTTAGTTTGCACGATTATCTATTGTAAAAAAAGAGCAAAATTTTGTCGTACTGTCCATTATATAAATGGGAAATACATAATATTGAATAATAATTAATCAATTGTACTGCGTTTAGATAATTTGTATCATTTATAGAAACATATACATACATACATAAAAAATATATATTTGTGCAATAAAACGCAAATCTAAATATAAAAAAATGCTTTTATTAGAAAATGGTAACCTCGATAATTGTAAAAATTGAAATATTATTACGATAAAAATTATATGTTAAAAATGAAATAATATGATTAAAAATGAATCATTGCAATAAAAATATAATGAATATGAAATTCTATAATAAAAAAATATCACAATGAAATGAAGTACTATAATAAAAGTCATCACAAAAAAATTCACATTTCCTAGTACTACGATGGGTAAATACACTTACACAAATGACATAAAATCTTTGTTAAAACAATAATAAATCAATGTCTCTCAGAAGTAAAAATACAGATTTACTGAACGAAAACATTACAAAAAACAAATTTGACCTGGAATAACCTTCACGTAATCTTAGAGGTCAAATAGGTTACATCAAAATTATTACGAAAAACAGCTGATTTAATATATTAACTGAAAATATTCCACTATTCAAACTTTTTCGAGTACACCTGTACTAGCGAGTTCCTGTGCGATTTTTTACTCTGGCACCATGAACGGCATCGACCAATAGAGAAGCAGTGTTTCTCATGAGGTGATCGTGTCATTGCTTTCTATTGGTCGAGTGCCAGATCGGAGTGTGACGTCACTCCGGTATATAACATGTGGGATTGTAAAACGCCGTGAGTTGGGTTTTTTAGATTTTATTTTTGAATTATATTACTTTCGCTAATTGATATTAGCACATCATAGGGAGTTTGTTCAGTACGAATTATCATTTTCTTTTGAAACACCGGATGCTTGAAACGATGAATAATTCTTTATTTTAAACTCATTTATCTCAAAGTGATGATTTTTAAACTATTCGAAGTATTGTTGATAATTATATTCATTGAGATTTAACTTTTCCTTTACGTTATTATGATACTCATGTTATTTTTTTAAATTGTAATTAAATTTGATTTCATTCGCAACTCAAAGGTATTTTTAATTAATATAAAAAGAATATTTAACTGTTGTTGGTACTTTTATAACATTATATTGGTAATAGGATTAAAAAAAATCTTATTTAAAATTTTTGTTCTTTTCCCCTAACCTTGAATATCAATTTTAAAACAGTACTTTATCAAACATTAAAAAAAATCTACTAGACTTTAACTGAAGTTTCGAGTTTTTAAAAATTGATATGGTGCCGCTAATATAATTATATTTAAAAAAGAAAATTATGAATCCTTGAACTAAAAATCTTTTAATTCGTGTCAGATTTTTTTTTTAAAGGGTATTAAAAAAAATCTCATCAATATTGGGGGAGCATTGCTGCTATTGTCTTAATATTGGAGGAAAAGTGACCCCTCGAATTCTCCTATTCAATATAAACACAATCCTTGTGTTTCTTATTATAAATAAATTTATTATATAATGGCACAGCGATGCCATATTTTTAATTTTCAGCACTATACAATGCCACTTATGCCAGCGATATAAGAACTACAATGTTATAAATCTCAAATTTCTGCAGATGAAAAAATAAAATAATTATTTTTATAGCTATGGATATTTTCCATAATTTAGTGTTTTATATAGTATAACAGGTTGTGTCAATATAAACATCAGTATACAATCCATTGTCTTTAAAATGCGGTAAACACGGTGTTAGCTCGTGTTTAAAAATTCAACTTCGTTTTACTTCTACGTTGTTCGACATTATATAACTTCTTTAAAAATGATATCATATTATTATATTTTTTCGAGCACTCACTGATTTCACTCAAGCAAATGTCGATCTTTTTTGTCTTTAATTCCATCGACCGCTGGGGTTAAACCATCTGAATATTGTATTTTATAAATAACATAGTTATTGTCCCTCTTAGCTTATCTTTGAAGTAATATAATATAAATAAACTGCGAACAAATTTTAATTTTTAAATTTTCTGCTATTTTTGCAAAAGTAATAAAAAACTTCAAAATCATACTGTATCCTTTTTTTGCAAGACAACTGCAAACTTTAATTAGAAAATAATATAAAAAATCAAAACAGATATGGAATTAATGATATTTTATGAATTATTATATTTATTAAATATTCTTATCATCAATTCAAGGCCATTACTCATGCTGCGGTTTAAAATCAATCATAAAAATATTATTGATAATAAACGCTCCATAAATCATTCCCATACGATTTTAATACATTTTATTATATACTTATTAGTGATAGCGTAAACATGATTTAAACCTGTATTTTTTTTCAGCGGGAAGCGATCATTTCCAACACACATATCCCGTTTTACTTTCTTTCTTCTCTATTGTACTCGCTTTCCCTAAAGACCGCTAAGCTGTGTTGGAAAAGATGGCTTCCCGCAGGAAAAAAATTACCCCTTTATGTAATGAAATTTCAATATTAATTACCGAAAACAGCTTGGAAGTCATATTTTATATTATACAGTTATATAGGACTAATATTAGTTTAATTGAGATTATACCATGATGATTTGTTTAATTTTTTATGCCATGTTTTTGAAAATAAAGGATATATTTAAATATTTTGGAATTCGCAATTTTTTTCCGTGGTTGTGGTCTTTTCGAGTTTGGTTAAAGTCATATAGATCTAATCAATAATTATCTTATAGTTCAGAATCAGAATGGACCAATAACAAAGCAATGAATTATTATATTACAAATATGGAAAAATATTCTGACCATGTTACATTATTTTGGATGTAATATTGATAGTAAATAAATATCATCTACTTGAGAATCATATTAAAGCATGTTTTGCTTAAAGGGTTACCTGCAGATAATGAATTTCCCGTTTTCTGTGATTTTCTTGTACCTTATATTATTAAAGAATTTTT
>JAQIWE010001663.1:0-15124 GCA_034698565.1 Campodea plusiochaeta
AAACCAACTGATCTGAAAAGCATGGTGGCAGTCTTCAGTAAAGAAACTGCAGCTTCATATGAATTACATACGAGGGTAGTGTCATCTGCAAAACCAAGCACAGATACAGGATCTAGAGAATCATCAATAGAGAAACCATACTTAGTTGATAGTTCCACTATTTTAAGCTGTTCGTATTTTACGATGAAATGTATGAAATTTTTCACTGTGGTAACGAATACGATGTGATTCGCCTCTTCTTTATAACAGTTGATATTTGATATTGAATATAGATTTATAGTAGGGTTTAATAGTTTCAAACTTTCAGTTTAGTTAAGTGATCTTTTGCAACGGAATCTTTCTACACTAAGTCTGTTATTTACTGTATTTATTAAAAATCATATTATTTTGATCGACTTTGTAATCGAAATAATTTCAAAATTGTTAGTTGCAAAAATAAGGAAAAGCATTCAACAAACATGTTATTTTGCTGCGTAACTCACTTCAGCTTCTCCAATTTTTATTCTAAAGGGAAGTCGGAATATTTTCACATAAATGTCATTTTTCTGATGGTAGATTATATTGCTGAAATGGAATGGGTCACATGGGTGACCATCTCAGATTGGGTCATGGTTCATTCATCTTTGTCCCAAGTGACCCATTGGGTCGCAAGAGTCACTTCTGCCATTGAGTCAGTAATCAAAATATATTTGACCCTTCCCATCTCTGCAATGACGTATGTACTAAAAAAACCGTGAAAAAGTTAAGCTAAAAAATTAACACAGAATGTATATAAGATTATGGTAAACATCCCAACGAAATATGAAAATTGGTACAAAAGCAATGATAGCCCTATTCTCGGTGCAGAGTCGTTATGGTACTTTTGAAAAATAATTGTTGATTCCTCCAAGGATATACAAACAGTTTCTTTCTCGTTATTAGTATAATACCATTCGGTATATTCTTTCAAACTCGTTCAAATTACTTCATATACTGTAGTGACTTTGTTTTATGCCTTCTTTAAATTGTATTAGTTTAATTCAGAAGTATTTCTTCATAGTCTCAATGAAAAACTTTACAACATCAATTTACTATAAAAATCAGGTATCAGACCTCAACGTTCCGTTTTAAAAACTGATGCCTAAACTTACTTAATTATACAGATGACTATGTCAGTTAACTATACATATGACTATGTCAGTTAACTATACAGATGAGTATGTCACTAATACTGCTCACCTTGCTGAATCATAATATCTTAAAATTTTACAGTGTGATAGGCAAAAGAAGGAAAAAATCGGAGATGAAAAGTAATGTTAGGGAGGTGAAATTGTGTTTCTATTGTGTAGAAGATTTTCTTTTCCTCTTTATCCATGTTGAGTTGAAAGTGTTATTTTATGAGTTAGGAATGAAAGCACATTGTATAGAACTTTACCCCCTTTTCTCTACTTCGTTTTCTTTATCTTAAACAGGGGCGGACACTCGTACACACTACTGTAAAGAGATATTGATACGAATTTATGAAAACCATATCTATAATATTTTTAGTTATTTTTTATAATCTATAATTACTAGATAATTATGTTTCTCTATAGTCTATATTCAGATGAATATTGAAACGATCTCCTGAGTGTAGAATAGAACTAGATTTTCTCCGCTTATTCTCGCCTCTAACGAAATACATAAATATTCAAAATAAATACGTCGTATTTATACGTACATCAACTAATCAGAATAAGATAGTAATTCAGGAAGCAAATATTACAACTTAAGATACTGATGATATTGAATATGATATTTTGTAGCCATCCAATTCATCAAGTTGATCTCCTACTTACGAACTCCGTGAAATTTAAGCAAATACTAAAGTAAAAACATACTGCTATAGTATAGGTAATGCTCAAAGAATATTTGATAGGGAAACACCGTTAAAAGGATTTAACTTTGTTATACAGTAGGTACAATGAGAAACATTTTAAGTATAGTGCAACTGGAAAAGCGCTAGGATGCTTTATTACATTGATCGTTCTTCCGGTCTTTAGATGCGCCCTGCAGCGAAGCGCAGAAAGCATCTATTGTCCTCGGTGTGTCCGTCCGTCTGTCCGTCGCGAGAAACAGCTTTAAAACGGCTAGAGATAGGTATAGGGAAGTATATAGAAAAAAATTCTCAGAAAAAATAATCCATTGCACATTTTTATTTTCGAGTCGATCGATCGAGTTTTGACAAATCTCGAGTCGATAAATCCGATAATGATTAGAGATAAGGTATAGGGAAGTATGTACTTATTCCAAGGGCGATTTTATTCTGATTTCAAAAATGATTCGATTTTTAAAATTAGACCGAAATTCGACGAATATAGAATCGATCGAAATTTCAGAAATGTCGAGTCGATAAATTCAATAACGGCTGTAGATAGGAAGTATATATAATTTTTTTTAGAAAAATATAATCCAGTTCACATTTTTATTTCCGAGTAGATCGATCGAACTTTGACGAATATCGAATCGATAACATTCCGATAACTGTATAGACGGGTATAGTAAACTATAATTCGAAAGACAAGTTATTCTGAATCTAAATAAGTGTAAAATTTTATGTTTCATTTAAAAAAATGCTTTCCATATACGAGGGTTATGCTGAAATTATCTGTATACTCCCAAACCGAGGATCGCTCGAACCTCCATTTCGTTATCAATATACATATGAAAAATCAATCTCTATTGGATCAGTTTTTATACTACATTATATTTCGCAAATGTCAGAATCGGGATAAACCTTGTTGTGATTTACCCATTTATTATTATTTTGGTGTCACCTAACTTTGATGGTAGCCTATCTTTATTCATTACAAGACAACACTTTGAAATGATTTTTGGATTTGAAATGCAGTTGGAATCTTCACTAAAGTGATTTTATTGTAGTCTTCCAACAGAGAAAGACGTGAAGTCGACTTTTCACTACTCTATAAAATCTTAAAATGGTAGTTTATTTGTGGATTATACATTTTGGTGAGCTGAAGATGTCCATAAATATGATTTTTAACATCGCCGATCTAAACTACAGGGTTTTGTATATCCCTAGGATCAGAGATATTTTTTTATCCCATCCGATTTTTCTTAAAACCCATTTTTTACGAATGATTTCAATTTACCGTATTGTCAGAGAGTAATTCGTATTTAAAAAATTTAAGAGCACTGTAAATTCATGAAATCAGCTGTATAATATTTGGAGCTGTATAAACAGCTCCAAATATCATAGAAAATCATCAGCCGAAATGCAATTATTCAAGCATTGTCCAGAAATACTGTGATTTCGTGTAATATAATGTGCTGTAGAAACGGCGTCAATGTAGACAGATGCTTGATTTTTCAAATGTTTACTAATAATAACATGAGCTTTCAAATTAGTTATCCTGGAAGTTCGTGCTATGCTCGGTTTGGGAGTATCCAGATAATTTTGCCATAGCCCTCGTACATGATCGTATCTTTATATTAACGCTAACAGCGTTTAACTCTACTTGTTATTTTAACATTTATCTTGCCACTTGCGAAAAGAATTTCTGCCAAGACGAGAAATTTATTTTCCTCCTTTACTATAGAGTGTCTACTCTGAGAAAAAAAAAAATGAAAACTGAGGTAAGTAATCAGCACCATATAAAATACTATGAACAACTTTGAAAACATGATGTGGAATATTATTATCAAGTAATCGAGTCTACACGACTCCTGCAGATTGATCGACGCACCAGTGGATCTGATGAGTCCCGTAAACTCGAAACCGGTCGTGGGTCGTCGGATAATAGAATTTCATCACGGTTGCAGAGTTTTACATAGTATTTTGTATGGTGAATGACTGAGTGTCGACTCTGCTTGGCTTTATGAAATTAATTTTGTGAGTTCGAGATTGCTGATGTTTAGAAAGATCATTTGTGACTCGTCTCGTCTTATCTCGGCAGAAATTCATCTCACGAATGTTAAAAAAAATAATCAAATTACAACGCGCTTCCTGTAAATGTAAATTTCATATGTTTCATTGTTATTTCCAGCCTTCCAAGCGTGATCGTAAAACTGGCAAAATCGTTGCTGAGTTGTTCCCACATCAGAACGAGGGTGATAGAATCGTGAACCAGCTGCTATTCCGTCCTCCAGTGGATGGAACAGAAAATAAAGATACGCCACAGAAATTGAAGACAATTGTATTATATCAAGGACCAGGTGGGTAATCATTATTCAGAATTTGTCTTTATTGCACTACACTATAGTATAAACGTGAATGAGGAACACATAATAGTTTACGATTATTTATTAATGTTAGTAACTCGTAAGTAAGAAGTAAATTTGTGTTTGTAAAATCAGTGATTGAGACGCATTTCGCCAGGATGTTTACATAATTTGGAACTTTACTTGATTTCACTCCCTCTATTGACTCCCTCCCTATATTGGATTATGCTGAAACTACACAGCTATTGAGCAATTCAATTTACACTACAATTTTTGATAATCAATAACTCAATCAAGGTCTCTTCAACATTAAAGCATAAGAAATACTATTGATATTTCTGCATAATATCAGGCTCTATATACATATAGACTTGGTATGCGTTTACGGAAAGATTGTAGATTTACAGTTGTCCTAGCTTGCCTTAGCTCTGCAAAATTATATCAGGTTAACTACAGAAAAACTATCGCTGGAACTTATAGTAAGCCTAATTCTCCATCATATTGCTGAATGGCAAGGATAAGTTACGCTGATATTAAGACCACGAAACAAGGCTACATCAGCATGGAGGAATTTAACTAAAGGATGAGGTAACGATAATATTTACATACCGTTATATATGTTTTCTTAATGTATTACAACTGAAAACTACGGTATACTTTGTACAAATTCCGCGATTCCAATAGATTTATATGATTTTTGTATCATCAAAACCTTTGTATATACGATAGTTCCGCATTATTAGTATTCAGCAACACAAAATTAGTGAGAGGTCTGAACCGAAAGGCCATGATAAAAATTCAGATCTCAAGTTCTCAATCGTTTTACTACCAAATAATGGAAGCTGTAATGCTTATAAGTTCAATAAAATCTAGATCCATTTCATTTAAGTTCATCGAGAGATCGAGCGAGCTAGCAGATATTTTAGAATGAAATATTAAACATTTTGTTAACATTCCTTTCAGGTGCTTGGAATAACATGAAGATGGGTCGAACTGTGTTCCAACAACAGAAATGTCCTGTGGATACGTGTGTTATATCAGGATCATCAGCCGATGCTGCCTTTGCCGACGCTATACTATTTAAGGATAGCTTCCACAAATCAAATCATCCCAGACCACCGCATCAAGTAAGTTAAGAGAATATGATTTCTATCGTTGGTCACGTCATCATTTTATAGTTTTATACACATAAATATTACTTTTTTTAATTTAATTTCCTGATGTAAATTCGTTTTGTTTAAAAATGCGTTTTCTTTTATCATAACTGTCTGTCAGTTTAATATTCAGCATTTAGGGATTAACTGCACAACAGCTCCATTTTATAAAATATCTAGCATTTCGACGTTCTTTCTCCATAATTCTCTTTCCAATATTCATTTTCCCTTGAATACCTGATGACAAGTTACTGTGAAATACAGAAAGAAAATCTGCTTTCTGTTCTGATTCTGATTGTAAAAAGATTAAAGTCCAAAATTTTAATTGGAAAAGTAAATACAGCAAATTCCTGGTTTTCAGGATCTTTAATAATATTCATAGGATCATAGCAGAATGATGGAAATTTATCGAGTACTTACATCAATTGCTATAAAAGTGTATCTATAAATTCGCGTGTGTCGAGCATGTACGGCAAATTGCAGACTCTATAAAGCAGAATTTCTGCTCATCCCGTGCTTGTATGGTACAAGCCAACAAACGGAAGAAACGAATATAGTTTAATATGGCTCAAGATTCCATTCTGTTAATTGTTTTGTTATTTAAGTTCCGTTTGAATCTCTGATCATAATTCGCTAGCTATTATGCAGAATTGACCAGAGTCATCTTATCACTGTGTTAATTAAAACTACGAAATACGTATACTTTTGTTACAATAAAGACGTCAGTATACAGACAGGCTTTCATGACTACAAATTTCATTTTCATTTCATTCTTATTTCAATTCTATTGTACTCATATATCCTACCTCAGTAATTAGTGATTAATATCAGTGCAAAGAAGAGCAATTAGCAATTAGTAATTACGGGAAGCTGCTCGTTTACTCTTCTGCATCCTGGCTAACATTGCTAAAAGCTCCTGATGAAAAGAGAAAAAGCGATTTAGCTCCCAAAATTAAAGTTTCTCTTTTTTCGGATCAGAGATTGTTCGAGGATTGTTGCAGTATAGAAAGCTAAAATGGATTTTTTTTTAGTACAACTTCAGTTTCATTTTTAGAAAGTACTGGTATAGATACAACTAGTACTCTTGTCACGAAATTCTATAATAAAATACTCCTTTTTGCGTAAAGTGAAATTTCAAAGAGAAACACTATACCAAGTTCATTTACAATACGTTTCGAAAATCCTCTCAGAAATATTTTGTGCATTCAACGCTCTGAAAGATTTTGTATATTATTACTTTCCATAGATGTCAATTATTAACACTTAAACACTTGATCGTGCAAGGATATCCAATTTTATTATCTCGTTATCTTTAACAGTATTATGAGTGCTTAATGTAGTATGCCTATGTAATTATGTATTGATTTCATAATAAAACGACGGTACTGTATCAACAATATTACTTTCGCACTTTATGAGACTGTATAAATAGACATTGCGTGTAAGCTAAAAATATATAACAAGTAGCTCGTGTATATAAGCGAAAATGTATCTTCACGATTATGATAAATGATTTTCTGTCTCAACCCGAATAAGTGAACTCAATGAAACGATATACGGTCAGCTTTTTGAGTTATATAACATGTCCCATTTCGAGTGATAACAACAGAATCATTCGTGTCTTCATTGCTTTGTTTATGATAATTATATCATAGGCGAAACTAGACCATTTCTAATGAAGGGGCAAAAGTACCTTTAAAGGTGATACCATAGGAAACCGTAGTCCGCGAAGCGCCACAATGGTTGGCGCGAGAATACAAAATTTTGTAAATTTATGGTAAAAAAATCCCTATTTAAAACCATTTTTACTGATATTTTTGCAAAAATTTTGGCCTCATTTTTCACTTTTTATTGTTTTGGATCCATTTTTCTAAATTTCTTTAACTGTTTCTCCTTTTTCGAAACCTAATGGGTGGGCAGCTGCCCACTGCCCACCCTGTAGTTACGCCTATGTGATATATGACATATGATCAATGATATTCATAGTCCTAATTCTCCATCTCGTTCGCACGAATCTGATTTCTAATATGACAAACGCCAGCAATTATAACAGGTTTTTACAGCCTGAAATTACGTAAATCGCTGTATTAGTTTTGTATTATCAGATTTTATGACTTTATTTCAGTTTTGTTAAATAGCAAACTAGGGTTTTTCAAGATGCCACTACTCAAAGTCGCTTGAGGGGGTGATATCTGCAAATGTTACTGCTTCTTCAAAATAATGCGGTCGTACATTCCATTTTATTTATAAATTTCTTGTTTAAAATTTATGGAAACTGTTAAGTTACGTTAATAAAATCAGGTTTCTCAAGAATTGAACCAGTTAGTCTTTAGCTGGTTCTCTGGTTCCTTGCTGTGCAAAATATGGTTTAGCGCCAAGCGGTCGATAGTCGATACAGTAATAAAACATGGAGAGAAAATGAAATGGACAGTTGTGAGAATTGAACCATTCAGACACCTTTCATGCCACTGTAGGTTCAGTTCCCACATCTGCTCAATTGTTTCTTTATTTTTTATTGCTATTTATTTCTTCCCTTTTTGTTTGGAGAGGGGAAGCATAAGATGTACGTATAATTTTAATATAATTAACTGAATGATCTTTGTTTCAGGTGTGGATCTTGTACCTTCTGGAGTGCCCTCTCCATACTCCGTTCTACAAAAACAAGGACGTTTTCAACTGGACAGCAACATACCGTCAAGACAGTGACATTGTAGCGCCTTACGAGAAATGGCAGTATTATGACAAAAATGTGATCGGAAAAATACAAAGTACTAACTATGCGGTAAACAAAACGAAAAAGGTAGCTTGGTTCGTTTCGAATTGCGGCGCGAGAAACAATCGTCTGCAATATGCTCAAGAACTTTCAAAACACATAGAAGTGGACATATTCGGTGCTTGTGGGCCAGGAAAGTGCCCGCGAGCCAGTGCGGCACAGTGCTTCGAGATGCTTGATAAGGAGTATAAGTTTTACTTAGCGTTCGAAAATTCAAATTGCAAGGATTACATCACTGAGAAGTTCTACGTCAATGGATTAGGGTAAGAAAACATTTTCTTTAAAATTCAAAAATTTAGTTGAGGAAATAATTACATTTGGAGAAACATGTTGAAACAAATTTTAAACTCTTGTTCTGTTCAAAATGTAGTTCTGTTTTCAAGTACGGTAGCTCTTTTAATGTAACCTCTCATTTGTGAAGGATAGAACTCTGGAACTAGAAACATGCATTTAATGAATCCACAAATGCAGAAATAAACTTTGAAAGTCTGCATTGATCGATTTATCAACTTTGCTGGTCTGCAGCGTTGTGCACTGTTCTATTGTATTCAACAAAATGGTGTCAGTATAACAGCAGTATAAAGCACTTTAGTACTGATTATTTGATCCTTCGAAGCATTCGGGGACATTTTTCATTTTTTTTTTTCATTTTTGCTATTTTGTATAATTATGAAAATTGACACTATTTGTGCATACTTTGAATGCTTTTTGAATTTTCAATGTAATGTGTATACATATATCTACTTAAGAAAACCGTAGTATTAGTACTCAGAAGAAATGTCCCACAAATATTATCGTCGAATTCTTCAGAGTTTTTTTTTTAAATCATGTACATTATTGTTGTTTTTTGTATCATGTACATTATTATTACCGACTTTACTAGATAGAATGTTCGTTTGTCGCATTAAAAGAAGGTATATTCACTTCTTTCTTTATGTATCAGTAAGAGAGTAACATTGTACATCAATGCATCATATTTCTTAGAAAAATGATGTTCTTCACCAAACAAAAGAAGTGGGTTGTTGAACTTGAACTGCCATTATGATTCATGAGTTTGCGTTTTGTTGCCATTCAATATATTATTCACAATGATTTCACGGACCTTTATTTTACTTCCAGTTAGATACGCTACAGTTTCTCTAAATTAATATCTGCTGCATTTTAAGGGTCACCTCGATGTATAAATAAAACGGAAGTTTCTCTATGACAGGAAGTAAATAAAGAAAATTTCCAGCTCCTCTCAAAAGATATATTTTATCCATGACACACATCACACATGCTTATTGTCACCATTTTTCCCATTCAAAATCAAGATTTATAAAGGGTAGTGTTATTTCTGTTTGACCACTGACAAAACACGCGCAATTAGCCGATATTTGGAAGACGAAAAAAAAAATGTTACATTGACTCTAACTTTCTGACAGCTGGGTTATCAGAGTACACATTGCACACACTGGTTTATTATAAAAATGAATTATTATTATTATTATTCGATAATTTTTGAAGCTGCTACTTTGAAACAATGGTTACTGTGCTCGAAAAAAAAGAATAATATAAGAAATATATCTGAAAGCAACATTTGATATTATATTAATATTTTCTGTCTGCTCTTGAAATATGACTAGAACTTTGGAAGATACTCACGCAATCGCAATTCCGGCAATGCAAAATTAGAATTGAGTCAATTGTGTAAATTGTAATATTTGAAAAATCAATTCAATATTCCTTTTATATTAGCAATTTATGTGTAACAACGAATGAAACATAGAACAAATACACGATCAAACGGGGAAACATGAAGGGCGTCAGTTGGGGGGTGCAGGGGGGGGGGAAATGGTACTACCCTGACTTTTCACATTTAAAAAAAAATTAAAAAAGAAAGGTAAAAAATACGAGGAAAAAATGTCAAAATTCTCATGAAATATAGCTAAATTTCCTTTAAAAAGAGCAGAAATCTTCGAAATGTAGCGATTTTTACTGATAAATGTTTTAAATCAGCAAAAATTGATTAAGAAATCGGCGATTTTATCCATGAAAAACACAATAATTTTGCGCTCGGGAACTTTCTTTTGCCCCCTCCTGGCAATAGTTGAAATGACGCCTCTGGGAAACCCCCAAAACATAATTATGCAATAATAAATACTGAACTTACTATATACATTATCCAGAATATGTAAATTCTAAATTTAGTTTTTTGTTTCAGGAACAGAGTGTTGCCTATTGTGATGGGAGCTCGTCCTGAAGATTACCAGGATAGTGCCCCTTACAAATCCTTCATCCACGTCGATGACTTCGACTCACCTAAAGAACTCGCCTCATATCTTCATAAGCTCGACCAAAACGATCATCTCTATAATGAATACTTTCAATGGAAAGGTACGGGAGAATTCATCAATACTTATTTTTGGTGCCGTCTCTGCGCTATGCTTCATAGTGAATATCCCAAGAAGTATTACCCTGATGTGAATGAGTGGTGGAGATCTCAGGGTACATGCATATCTGGTTCTTGGCGAAAGCATCGGAAGTTAAATGCTGAGGCATATAATGATTGAGTATAGGAAATAATTATTATGATGGACTGCTAGTCAGTTTGGTTTGTATCATGTACATTATTGTTACCGACTTTCTGTGGCTAGTCGTATCAATCTCTCTGGTTCTGTCCAAGGTTAGGGAATCGTGAAAAGATGGTCTGGACGAAACTTGGTATAGTGTTAAGTTTCCTCATTATTTCAATGTAAAGTAAATTATTATTATTGCTTGTAAAAGAGAGTTTCTCGTTTAAAATGCTTTCTTGTATTAATAAGCAGCATTAACTATTGAAAAAATACTTAATGAAAAAGTATTCTGGTATCTATGTTTCATGCTATCTATATAAGAAGATACTGTTATTAAAATTTGTATTATCTGAATAGGATATTTATGCTCTCCAAATCCACTAATGGCCAGATGATACAACATATCTGCAAAAAAATCTGATTGACTTTTAGTTTAGAGCAACTACTCTTCTGATCTTAAACTCGTCACAGATTAACTTACGTGACTGTTGATAACTTAATGTGTTGACACTATTGACACACAACTTAAATTTAGTTATTAATGTAAAAACTTTAAAAAGAAACTCTCTGTTATAAAGTGAGAATATTATTATATTAGATAATATTATGTAGGAGCTAAAACTTTTGCAGCAATCTATTTTGATAAATCATGAACACAAACGTATTGCTATTATATGCAACACAAGTTATCAGTATTAGAGAAAGTAAAATTCTGTATTAAGTTCAAGCTTTCAACTGAAGATTGCTCGTTCGTAAGGAACTTTTATATCTCACCTTACATCAATACATTCAACAGAGTATTAAATAATTTTGAAGCACTTAATTGCAAAATAATTCTATATATCATTTGCACCTTATTCACGATTTCTCTACATCTGCCATCTTTATATCGGGACTCAATGAATGTGTACTGTGTAAACTGGATGTGAACATTTATGTTGTTTTTAAATATTCAGGGCATTCAGACAATTTTATACTGTGATAATGTATTAAAATTATGACCATATGTTATTGCACCATATAACAGCCTTCGTGAGCAGCTATTGAAGTGTATTCACATTTTGTTAATTTTTGTTTTGTTAATTTGAACGTTTGTACCTAGTCATTGTTTGTTTGATAATATATTATATGCTCAACTTTAATTTAAAGTGAATATTACTCGATGAAAAATGTAAAGTTAATCTGGGTTGCACTAGTTTCCTGACAATAGTATGGAGAAGAATTTATTGGCCGTTGTATAATATTGAAAAGAGTTTATCTTCGAGAAACAATAAATGAAAGAGTTTTTCACTATTGTAGAAGCAAATTCACTTTAAAATTACAACGTCTCCACAAAAGTTTGAAGTGCCTAAACGGCATACAGATTCACATAAGCTTGGGAATTAATCAATGGAAACATGTCATCATACTTGTTACTATAATAATTAATTTATCTTACTATTGCATTTAAATAAGCAAAATTTTACTGTGGAAATGCACACAATTTTATGACTATTAATTGTCGAATTTTTTACTGCATGATCATAAGACTTAAAACAATAGTGGTTCTTGAGATTAAATTTGAATGATTTTAGATATTTCTGGAACTATGATTGGCTCATTTCCAGCAATCATAAAAATGTGAAAGTAGCTATCGAATTTTACATTTCAAATGGTGGCGCGAAAATAATGATTAACTTTACGTTATTTTGTCAGTAGTAATATTACTTGTGGTGATAACTTCATTCTATTTGTATGTGTGTTTATTTATAATTATCTCTCGTCTTCCTATGAATTCCATTTTGTATACTGCTTATTTCAGTACGTATATTTGCCAATGATGTTTTGTTTCTTCTAATTATTATTATTGTGTTCAAATTGTCGTAATTACATTCCGCATAGATGATGTAAATATTTAAATAATTTATTTGTGATTACAGAAATGAAGAAAGTAAATTACATGGTGATATGTGAGATTTTGTTTTTCTATCTTAATTATGATTAAACATTTACATGAAAGAAAGGAGGAATATAATCATCATTCTGATGCTGATGTGTTGTGAGAGTGTTAAGACAGTATAAGTTTTTGCAGAATCCCAAAGGCTTGTATTGTCTCATTTGAAACTAATCTCGCTTGCCATTTTCAGTTTGGTTATATGACCAACTGTAAATGGCAAGCGAGATTAGTCTCAATCGAGACAACACAGGCTTGAATTACTAAATACATCAGCAGATAATAAGGGCGGGAGTTGTTCCTATGTTGAAACTGAGTTCGGTGTAGGTATACCTGTTGAAACTTGCAAATGGATTAGTCAAATAGAGTATACTTTTTAGTTCAAAATAATATTCATTCACATCCTGTGATTTTTTCAGGACACTATCAAAATCAGAGAAATACAAGAACCACCATGGGAGCGAGCGAAGAAATTTTTAAATAAAGACTCCATATTTTAGACAATTTTTGCTGATATTTTCTTAAATATCGGAGCTCCATTTTCTGTTGCATTATGTTTTAAGTTGGTTTTTGAATATTTTTTTCTCCATTTTTACGTCTGCAAGTGTGCATAAGAATTTTTTTATTTTTAAAGTGTTACCTGCAGCTAAATTAACTTTTCTGATATTATAGTATAATATTAGTCTTCTTGATATAAATAACTCATATTATTTTTCTTACCTCCCAAAAATCGCCGGTTTTGGAGATACTGACCTTAGAAAATGTGGTAAAATAAGTTGTAAGGTAGCGGAGCAAGCGTGGCCGAAAACGAGACAACTACTGTTACTTGAATAAAATGATTAATTTGCATTATTTGTAAGTCAGTTTTGCTACTTCTTCGTTGATATTCTCTGATATGCGTTTTTCAGTGACTAATATGCATATTTTCACAAAGCAGCAAAATTAAGCAGTTCGATTTGTGCTACCTTATAGAACTTATATCAACTTCTATAAATGGAAATATCTTTTGATCGGTTGGGTCAAAAAATGTCAAACTTTTGTAATATTTTTTATTAATGTAAGGTACAAGAAAATTACAGAAAATGAGAAATTCATTATCTGCAGGTAACCCTTTGAACTAAAACACAATTCTTCCAAATTTTCAAAAATTATAATTTCCACCTCTAGGTACAAAACTAAATCGAGAAGGGGTTGAAAATTGACAAAAAATATATGAAGAGTGATGTTTGTGGCATCCAACACAATACAATCTGCCAATCAGTCGACACAACTTCAGAATACTCAATGACTAACCAGTTTATACACTAGAATACTGATACGAGAAAAATATATCATTATGTATGGTAGATGTCAGGAAAAGATGATTTGGCCATCTGCAGAAATTTTATGGTTTGGTCAGTTTTTGAGTAGGGATGGTTAGGGAGCTAGATCGACTTAGGGATGATTTGAGAAAATGGGGTTGGGGTAGGAAAATGGATGTACGATGATTCGACAGAAGATATATTGCTTAGACATGTCTTAAACAAAATTTTAAATAAGAAGGACAGTTGCATATGGATTTCTCCCAATATTTTAGATGTGTGATTTTACGTAAAACAGATAAGTGTATAAAGGTCCATTAAGACGAACGAAAAGTTGAGTATTGCTTTGTTCCTGCGTTTTTTAAACTCCTGCAATTGACTGAATTTATAGTTTGATTTATAAGTTAATTTTTGGAAACGATTGAAACATGATCAGAAGAAAGCCTGTTGAATTCTAAAAACATGTGCTGTTTAAGAAATGTGTCTTCACTTTATTTAGTTATTTACTTATCTACATAATTAGAGACATATAATATTGCCCAATTACAATTATGTGCAAAAAGTGACAGAAGCAGTGCAATAAAATAATTTTCGCTATTAATAATACTATGAAATAAGTTTGACAGAATGCACTTAAATAATATTATAAGTTAACTGATTTGTATGGATATTAACAGAGTCACTGTGATTAATAAATACACCAATGTTTTGCCTTTCGCTGTTGTACAATTTATTATATGCATATTTTTTCAACCGGTTTCGGTGCCCAGCACCATCATCAGGAAGAAAGTCCTACAATAGTATGTGAACAATGTATTTATTATTGTCATCTGGTGTAGGAGTTCTTCTTGATGATGGTGCTGGACACCGAAACCGATTGAAAAATATGTACAAAATAAATTGCATAACAGAGAAAGGCAAAACATTGGTATATTTATTAATTTTAAGTAAACTTTTGGTAAGAGAATTCACATTCAGTTTTATTTATTTATTATTATCACTAAATGTAAATATTTGTCGATATGAACACAACAACGCTTTCACTTCTTATCAGATAATAGTTCAAACAATTATTATGTTTTGAACCTATAAAGATATCCGGACATTAAGATAAATCACTTATTACAAAAACTAAGATTCATGTATTCATCAAAATGCTGTTTCAAGGAAGGAAGATATTTCTTACAATCCCCTTGAAAAGAATTTCT
>JAQIWE010001664.1:0-15117 GCA_034698565.1 Campodea plusiochaeta
ATATAAATAACTCATATTATTTTTCTTATCTCCCAAAAATCATCGGTTGTGGAGATATTCACCTTAGAAAATGCAAGAAAATAAACTGTAAGGTAACGGAGAAAGCATTACCCAAAAGAAGACAACTGCTTATATATGAATAAAAGGATTAATTTGCATTATTTTTAAGTCGGTTTTGCTACTACTTAATAGATATGTTTTCTGAAATGTGATTTTCATCGAATAATTTGCATATTTTCGCAAGGCAGCGAAATTAAGCAGGTTGATTTACTTGTGCTACCTTGTAAAACATCTATCGACTATATATACAGAAATATCTCTTGATCAGTTGGGTAAAAAAATGTCAAACTTTTTGCAAAAATTCTATAATAATATACGGTATAAGAAAATCAAAGAAAACCGGAAATTCATTACCTGTAAGTAACCCTTTAAAATTGCAAAAAAACATACACTGCATAATATTGAAATTATTTTATTTTATGCAGATTTTGATATCAAGGACACAGTAAATTCCGAAAGTACTAATCATAATTTCTTACTTGAGTTGCCTTTAATTTTAAATTTGCTACTTTTCTTATCTCTACTGTATTTTACTTGAAAAAAAATTTCATCTGCTGGGTATCTAAATATTGAAATATATGAAAAAGGAAAATGCTATTTTATAATTCGCTAACAGTTTTCTGAAACACGGTCGAGTCAACTGTGTTTTTAAACATGAAAGTGATATATACTGTAAATTGTGTGACAGATATTATTAATAACATTACATTAAAATCCGTGAACTACAAAGGCCTACTTGTTAGTATATGAAAAACTGTTTCCAAGAAAGCGCCGTTTAAATTAATAGCAACTGTGGGTTTCCGTAAATTTGATTCTAAAAATAGTACATCAGTGATTTAGAAAAAAATGAGATTTGGTTTCTTCGAGTTCTTTAATTGGATTTTAATGAGAAAAGTAAATTAAGTTTAAGAATTTCTACGCCTTCTTGCTATTTTGAAATGCATATCTATAACATACGTCATTTTCTTCTTTAACAACTTTAACATTTTATTAACAACGTTGCATCATCGGTTTTGAGAAATTCCATCCACATTTTTCAGAGCCACTTACAGTATATCACCAAGAGAAGATACTTATTACAAAATAATTGTCTGTTATTCTGAGTTTTTTGGCTATTTGTATTGACAAACAGTGGTTAAATAAAAATATTATATAGATATATATAGATATATATATATATATTTGGAATTTTAAATTATATTCGCAATACTACTTCAATCTCGGGGAAAAATAAAGTTAAAGGCCAAGGTACTTAATTTATTTATCATCAAATATATTTAATTAACTCAATTTAAATGTATCTTATATTACCATTTAATATCGCTGCAACAATATTATTTTGCTATTGATAAAAATATTTCAGTTTCATAAAAATTATATAAAATATAATGAAAGAATGAGTTTTCCTGCTGATTGCTGTAATCCTATGGTGGAGGAGTGTTATATAAACCAATACGTCTCCGAGTTTAGCAGGAATATTATTAAAACGAAAAGGAATATGGAAAGGAAGAATAATTCGTCGCTGGAATTTTTATTTTTTTTTATTTTTCAGGAGAGCGATTTCAAAATGATTTTGTCAATGTTGAGATTTACAATAAATTTTCCTCAAAAATAACAATCTGCTTAAATTTGCAGCGATAAACAAAAATATAATACGATATATTTATGTTCAAGCATTTTGTCATTGTCAACGTTTATCTGCGAACAGGATGACAAAAAATTTAAACTCTTTCTTTGATAATGATTGTACGAGGGTGGGATGAAAAGTAATGCCTCCAACCTTATAAGTTTTTAACCAGTGATGCTAGGGTAATGATCTTGGTGTCATTTACAGTAAGTCATGTCTGTGAACTAAATATGTACCTGTTGAAAATGGAGCAGAATTAAGGTCTATTCAGGAATTACTTGGGCATAAAAGCCTATTTTACCCAACGTAAACGCCTATCAACTACCCAACGTATGTAGCTACATCACATACTTACAGAATTAAAATAGATAGGAAACAATTAAAATACAACAGTCAGAACAAATGTGATCTGTGTCAAGACTACGAATCAAACAGTTTATATCATGTAATATTTTAGTGTAATTCATATCGTGATTCAAGACAAAAATGCTTATCTTCCTATGAAAATCTCGTTCCACCCGACAGGCTGGGTTACTTCCTGGCGGAATTCAGTTTTGATAAATGTTGGAATTTGTATTGTTATTTTCATGATATTACAAAAAATGTATTATAATATGTCTCAGCAAATTACATTTTTTTCTTCCATGATTGTATTATTGTTACGTTAAAATAGAAAAACCAAATTAATAATGATGTATCAAAAGTGTGCATATTTCATTGTATATTTTGTTATGGCCAATGGCCCAGAAACAATAAACTATTTATCTATCTTTATCTAAGTGAAATAGAAACGTCAATCAATCTAAGACACTCCCCACAAAAAAAAATCTAACTAAACTTTATTAACTAATATTATTATGCCCGATCAACATAATCATTCTGACAAATTAAATAATCTTGTAAAATCACAGTTCTCTGTGTATGTTCCCTGATATGTCTTTTGACCAATAAATTTGTATAAAGTATTATGTATAATAATAATAATAATAATAGTTACAATTTCTCCATATGTACTGATAGCAATGTACGAATAGCCTTTGGGTTGTACCCCGACATCTACAGAGCTTATTTTCTGATAGATTGAGAGATTATAATCTTCAGGAATGATTGGGTATTAGTATATTTGGTGTGTGGCTAGCTCTGCATTCCCGATGCTAATTACCGTCCCTATCAAATGCAAATATAGTTTGTTTTAATACAATAATGTTGCATTGGGAAACTTGTTGAATAGAAACTCAGTAGAAGCACATCTAAGTCTACTGAGGACTACATTGTCTGTTCTTTTGGTTTTTACCCGGACAGATGCCTAAATCCAGGTCATTATGTACCTGTGCGAAAACACATAATACTAATAATAATATTTTATTTATCTCCAAAAAAGCACGTAGCACATGCTACTTATGAAAATTGTTAAAGGTATACAGTATTATTATGTATAACCCCAAAAGTATACTGATTGCATGAGTATTATTACGCCACTACATGCGGAAACGCGTCTACAGTAAAGGTGGTTTTATAGCCAAAAGTTTTTGGATGCTTTTGTTCATTAAATCACAGTTGGCATGGTTACGACCTGTTTCATCACTGAAATGTCAACTGCACTTTAGTAATGTTCTTTGACAAATTAATTATTTACACATACTGGTTACATTTGAATGTCAACATATAAACAAAACTAATGAGAAATCAATTTTGGTTAATTATGTGGGTTCTATCTATGGTCCCGTATTATTTTGATTTGGAATTGCGATAATTCAAACCTGCTGACACGTTGTTTAACAAAATGTGATTCACATAACTTTAATTCATATAAAGTTTTCCATTCAAAATGACACGTTTAATGTATATTAACATACTTCTTGGGTCTGGTCAAACTAATTAGCTTCAGGACGTTTCACCTTTAGTAATAAAAAGGTTTTATCAACTGTACAATAAAAGTTTGAAAATATTCGCAAAACACAAGATGTTTAAAGCCTGTTTATTAATAAAGGTGAAACGTCCTGCCTTTTTATTCATTAATATTTTTATTAATAAAAGCCTTTTTATAAATAAAGGTGAAACGTCCTGAATCTAATTAGTTTGTTTCTTATAAGTGGCCAGACCCAAGAAGTATCTTAAATTTGAATACGTCACTTAATCTCCGTACGAGCATATTAATGTATATTATTTTATGACGTCAAAAAGATACTACAGTGTTTGGACATTGGTACATTTTTTGGTATATACAAGTATAACTTATTTCTACGCATAAATTGAATTTTATTCCCTGTTTCTTTCTATTTTGTCAATTTTATGGAAGTAATGTTCAGGAACTGAAATATTTCAATGTTTTATATTTACTAGCTTATTTTCTCTGATTTTGTGAGTTCTATGAGCGGATTAGAAAAATTTCGGTCTTGCAGTTTGCGATCGCTATAAATTTTGGCCCCAAAGTTTATGTACTTATGTCGAGAATGCCTGATGAAACTTTTTGATAAATTTACCTGATAGATGGATAACATTTTTCAGTCATTCAGTTGATGTTTTGGTAATAAAATACGTTCTTAAACTTCCAAAAATAGGTATAATTTTTCAAATTTTCAACTAGCAAATCAAGAGAATATTATCAAGATTCCCTTGATAAAGACTAAAGTTTGTTAGTTGAACATTTGAGAAATTATACTTATTTTTGGAAGTTTAAGACCATATTTTATTACAAAAACATTATGAAAGAAACTTTTAGCATCAGAAACACTATTAGTCATTCAGTTATTTACTCAATGATTTATTTTACATTAAAAAGTTCTGCTTGGGTTTAACCACTTGTTGAAACACAATATTTCTTCAGAACGTTTCGCCTTTATTAATGAAAAGGCTTTATCAACTGTACATAACAACGAGTGAAAAAAAATCAGTTATACACTCGTTTTTATGTACAGTTGATAAAGCCTTTTCATTAATAAAGGCGAAACGTCCTGAAGAAATATTATGTTTCAACAGCAAGTGGTTAAACCCAAGCAGAACTATTTAATAGAAGAAAAATGCCACTTAGCCTCCGTCGTAAGACTGAGGCTAAGTCAAGACTGACAAAAATATTTCAAACAAACAAAACGAAAATACATAAACATTTCTCTACCAAAAAAGCACACTCGTTTTCCTTTAAAATTTCGAACATGCACACCATGGCAAGTGTGAACGTCTTAATAATAGTATGTTTCTGCATTAGCGCACCTCTTAAATAAACTGATTTGCATTCTTATTCGTTTCCAAAATATTATTCACATCTCCGTCACCTGCTCACCAGACAAAATACACACAGAAGTCCTCGCATGGCCTCCCGCTGTGGAAAGAGACCTTCGCTAAGGTTATTACACCACCAATGAAAAAAATCGTCAATGGGTGACGAAGCACTTTTTGGGCGAAAATTAGGGAAAAAAGAAATAGTGTTTGACAGTGGAAAGAACTTGGGCGTACTCGAAATAAGTTAGATGACAGTTGAGTGGTATTTGTTCGGCTGGAAAATTGTTTGGAAGTTCTCAATTTTTGTTTTGGTTGATTTGATATTTTTGTTTTTAGGTAAAGACTGTTCAAATGAAGATGTAGTGGAATTTTCTCATTTTACATGAGAAAATTCCTGTTTAGTTGTGATGTTTTTCTTTATCTCTAGATAGTCTTTTACTTTAAACTAACAACAGAAATTAACTTATTTTTTAGATTTTCGGAGATTCAGTGGCTTTTCCTGATAATAATTCATCATCAAAATTATGGATTAGACCACTTCAAAACACAATAAAATACTAGATTGACGTTTCCTTTGCTATAATATTATACAAACATTTTCAAAAAACCATTGAAATTTTGTTCAATGTTTGTATGATAATATAGCAGACGAAACGTCAATCCAGTATTTTACTATTTTATTGTGTTTTGAAGTGGTCTAATCCATAATTTTGATGATGAATTATTAACTTATTCTTATCTAGTAATGATATTGTATTTAAAATAAGCAAGTAAATTTCCAGAACTGTTTAATGTTGTTCATATCATCAAATCTATTACGTGGAAGCATTCATAATGAAGTAATCCTGACAGAAATAAAATGCACTCTGCACTATACCATTAAAAGCCTGTAAGCAGTATTTCATTTACTAGAATAACGTCTAAAAACTCTTAAAATCAAATAAAATCCCCTTTTCCAAACATATAATTATTCCAACTACAAACACTACATTAAAACCAGCAGTCAAAATAACAATCCATTAACTTTCAACCCGCCCAAAATTAAATAACAAAAAAACTAAAAAAAAAAAAAATCCTATATATTTAATCCCCACTAAAAATTGAACCATCTGTGTTGTTTACGATAATAATCATTTCGACACAACATCTGAATTGATATAATCGCTACAAAACAACATTCGACTTCCGTTATGCTGTTATGTATACCACAGAAGTTAGACTACTAGTGTTACTACTGAGTGAGATAATACGAGGAAAAAAAAGAGGAAGTTCCGATATTATATGTGGAAATTATATTTTCTATAGAAAAAAGGGTTTGATTCATGTTTCCCAAAATATCATGATCTACATTCCGTAAGTTGAGTGTTCATTACAAGTTGCAATGCAAGGGTTACTCCGGTTGTGTGGGAGCGAGATTATCAATGGTTAATCTGTTAGCGAGATTATCAATTGTTAATCTGGGACCGAGATTAACAATTGCTAATCTGGGACCCAGATTATCAATTGTTAATCTGGGAGCGAGATTATCAATTGTTAATCAGGGAACGAGATTAACAAATGATAATCTCGCTCCCAGATTAACAATTGTTAATCTGGGAGCGAGATTATCAATTGTTAATCTGGGAGCGAGATTAACAATTGTTAATCTGGAAGCGAGATTATCAATTGTTAATCTGCGAACGAGATTAACAATTGTTAATCTGGGAGCGAGATTAACAATTGTTAATCTGGGAGGGCGGTTGGTTGTGAAGGATTAATATTTTTCGGGCTGTTTTCAATTTCCTGCCAAAAGTATAAGCAATACAGTATACACTTTCAATTGTAAAATATTTTTAAAGATTTTTTATGCGAAATAAATCAGAACCTTTTGCTGGGTTTCCTCTCAGCGTCAAAACTTTGAATCATTCGTTAAAATAATTATAGACTCGAAGGAAACTCATGTTGTATTCGACTATGAAAGCGCATTTTTTATTAACATTTCAATTATTTCATATACGTTACTATAAAAAACTGATAAAAGATTATTCTTCAAATAAGAAATTGCAGCACGCAATTTTTTGGTATAGTTATTAATTTAAAGTGTCATTTTATCAAAATAACTTGAAATTATAGTTACAAAACAACAATTTAATTAAACAATATCAGTAGATTCCAACAGTATCATTATAAAACATAATAATAGTAATTACATGGTAATATTAACCAAACACGAATATATAATAAGAAATTATCTCCAATCTTCCCAAATAATTACATTATTTCTCTGTATAATAACAAGTTGAGCCCTCCCAGAGCCATAAACTAATTACTAACAAAACTTATGATCACCGTAATGATAATGTTCAAAAGTTTAATTCTTGTTTTGGGGAGTAGACTTTGTGATGACAGTTTTTGATATGTACAATAAAGTTAATTAATCACTTGGGGATAATGATTTCTGTGTTTTTGGTGACAGAGAAAGTACGAGATAGATAAAAAAAAAGATACTTGGGAGGTGTTGATCAGCACCATCCGTGATATTAATGTTATTATTAAAGAATGATTTTTGGACAATTTGACCATTTAGAAATTTTCTAACTTAATCCTACCCTGATCTAAAAATTTATCTCATTGTGCTTTTTAATCGGTATCGTCAGATTCCTATACACGCGTTTTTTTTTTCAAAGCTTCTGATTTCTGTGATAAATAAAGAACGAATAGTATGATACGTAAAAACTTTAAAATGAAACCTTGGTTCCCGATCTACCAATAATCTAGTGTCGTCTTGAACCTGAGCATCGGTCAGTATTATTTTTTTGTTCGACTGACATCAGTTATTAGTTTCACAAATAATCTAGAGTTGGGTATACTTTTACATGTTTTACTCAAATTTCGAGTCAAGTTAGATTTACGTCAAGTTGGATCGATCCCCTAGCCTTCTCCAAAATTCGATTCGATAATCTCGATTCTGTCTCCTATAAAAAAGCATTAATTATAACTTCACCTTACCTGAAGTAATTTAGATCCATTCGAGATTTTTGGGACATGGTCAGATTTGGCTCAAAACTGATCGACAATAGATAAAAAGAACAAAAGTCTTCGAAATCTTCCTAAGTACAAAATACACTGTCGTGTGCTAATACATTACGAACTGATAACTTTATGTACTTCCAATCGGAAGAAATAAAGAACACGTTTACATTATCTAATCATAAAAAAATCTGGGTTAAAATAATATTGATAAAATATTACAATATTGGTAAGAATACGTTAAAAATGAAAACGAATAATCTTCGTTACGCAATACTAAATATAAATATGTAAATGCTGTATTTGAAAAAAAAAGGAGTTTTTTTTAGATAATATCTTCCTTATTATGTGTGATGAATAGTAGGAGGGTCCAACTATACTAACTTTTATTATTTCAAGCATGGATAAATATTATACTACTGTGATAAGAAAGGGAGACCAGGGTATTATTTGTGATTTATTACGGAGAATGAATAATTTTACCTTCTCTTTCGTTTCCGTATAAAATTACAAAAATATAAACTTATCTCGCACTGCTGAACGGGGCGAAATAATTTTGAAACACATTGTATTTTTTGTCATGGAATTTCAGAAGAATTTTTTTGGCAATTTACATAAGATTATTGGTTGCAGTTGATCTTTAGTTCAAACAATTTTGGAAAAAATCGTCTATTTTTTTAAATTAATATTACTACAGCTACAACGATTTTATAATTTACTTAAATATTCATTTCTTTTTATTTCTTCTTTATTTAGAATTTCATCGATTATCAGTAATGATGACTTCGAAAAAAAAAAACTAATTTGCTCAGTATATTTTCTCTGAAATCATTGAACTCGATTATAAATATTCCTAAACCTATAATATTTTTCAACATGACGTCCCATTTTCCAACACACAAGTCCCGTTTCACTTTCTCTGTTCTCGATTCCCAAGGGACCTTTAATCTCTGTTGGAAATTGGGACTTCCCGCTGAAAAATAATGGACCTTTAAACTAGCTACGAATAAAAAATAAATACAATTTAATTAGGTTTTTGTGACGTTTTAAAAATAATTTATAGGCATTGATGAATCTAAACTCCACTTGTCTGCTTTTTGGTGTGTATCTGTAATTCCCATTTTTTAATAATTGTTATATCATTTTAATTATTTTTATTAATTTTCGTGGTATTAGTTATAGTTTCAAGGCAGACACAAGAAAACTATAAATTGTGACAGATCAGATTTAGCAAAACATTCTTTTTTAGTGACAAAAAGGAAAGGAAAAGGAGTCACCTTACATTTACCGAAAAGGAGTCACCTTACATTAACCCTGAACTCTTTTTTTGTGTAAAATCCACCATCCCACTACCTCCTGTATCCACCTCTCCACCTCCACCATCCCACCACCTCCTGTATCCGTTTCCTGCTGTTTCCTCTTTCTTTGAAAGCTGTGACATTGTATATATCCTCAAACTTCAATTCCAACTAAATGTTTTCCAAGACATCTGATACACTACTGCACTCTCTGCACGTCGTATAGTTGTCGTTTTCACAACTTTAGATCGTGGGGTTGAACACTTTTGTTAGCTCAAAGTCCACCTATGCCAGTCAATCTTTAGTCATCAGTCTTTACCGAATTCTTTTACTTCATTGTTTCTATAAGTTACACTTACCAAGTCTCTTTACTCATTTGAGATAATCCTATTCGAGAACAACTCTAAGAAGAATTTCTATTTGAATTTCTACCGACTTGAAGCTTGAACCAGTCGAGACTAGTTTTTTCCGAGCTGCTTGGGTCGAAAATTTTGCTGAAACAAGCATTTAACGAGTCTTCCATTAGCGAAACGAGCCCAAACCAATGTCCATAAAATTTGATACAGTACGTGCCCGAGCCCATTGACGAAATACCTTATATTTCGTCTATGCCCGAGTCTAGCTACCAATAAGACTCGGAATAAATGGCCAAAGACTGACTATAAATATAGAACTGACCTCGTGAGTGATGCTGACTAATGGCACGATTGGAACCCAGTGACTGACACTAAGATCAACCATACAACATTAATAATCCCCAATTCTTGTGTCAAACCCCTCATTCCAGATGTAACACGAAGAAGAAAAAACACTTTTACTCCAAATCGAAAAAAGAAAGAAAGGTAAACTAGGAAAAGACGTTTTAGAACGAAATACTGTTTTTTCGAACAGTAAGTATTGACTACGAACTTTAGACGGAAACATTAAGTTTAAGGATTTGAGTTTCGAGAAAGTTTCACGAATGCCAGAAAGTCGACTGTTTATGTCGTTGAAAATCGCTTTCAAAGATTCAAGAAAAAGTACCACAAAATATCGGGTTTTATATAAGATGTAAAGAAATTATAGAAAAAAATTCTTTATCTTTTAATTTACTAGAAACACCATAATTTAATGCAGACAATATTATAACCTAAATAAAACTGTGTAATAAAAGACGAAGTGTCTTACTAGTGGGGTGATGGTGACAAAAATCTGACTTTTCATTCATCCATTGCAATATTACTTTTAAATCACAGCTCCAGAAGGGCTATCCACATTTTCAGAATTTAGGTTGCCGTTTTATTATTATTGCTTTATTATACTATATATTAACAATAATAAAATTATTGTCATAAAACAATAAAATCGTATAAGAAGAAAACTCCCCTATATAATGTAAAAAATTCTACATTTTTTTTACTTTTCCCAATTTTATAATTTCAAGTCTTGCTTTGCTGAAAGGGTTCTAGAAAGATCACCTTTCTCAACCTTTTTACTCCTTAAATTCGCATATCGATAGAGATCATTTATGTTAACAAATGAACATAAAAGAGAATAAATTTCCACTTTCACCCTAGCAGCACACTTGCATATCAAAAACTGCACTCACTACCCCCAAATTCCTCTAATTTTCTCCGCTTACCTTTATACTGCATCGTAAATTACTCTATACTCACGCCTAATTTCCGATTATACACCAACCCCTGCCTATACACTAAATTCCAATGCAACTCTCTTCCAAATTATTATTATTATTAACCCCTACCATCCCTGTATAGTTCTACCTTTTGCCATGGGGAGCGGTGCTGGGTGGGCCGATAGGCGCAGGCAAGGTAATTTTAAAGGGGTGCAATGTTAATGTGACTGTAAAGAAAATTCATCTTTCTTTACAGTTAATTTGTATTGTCACTAATCCAGATTCAAGTTTTTTGTGTTTAAAGGGGTATTTTTTTCCAGCGTGAAGCCATCTTTTCCAACACAGCTTATCGACCTCTTGGGAAAGCGAGTACAATTGAGAATAAAGACAGTAAAACGGGATATGTGTGTTGGAAAAGATGTCTTCCCGGTGAATATTGGTTTAATTATATTCAAGGAGAACATTTCTTATTTGGATTTCAAATTTGGAAGAACCCCTTCAAAGTAATTATTATCTTTCAGCTTCTAAAATGACCCGGATAATCGTCTTTTTTTAAGTTCTATGATATAATTATTTTATTATCGTCATGAATGGTAAAACAAAGTTGCTACGTTGTAGGTTTATCTATTTATATTTCATTATTAAAATGAAAACTAAGGAAGTGCTTGTAAAACTGATCGTTGAGAATAATAAATTCAAACATAATATTATGTTCATATATATTGACTCAATTTATAATGATTTTTTATTTACACTGATTCGACGAATATATTGAACTCGAATTAAATCAAGTCTTTCCAGCATATGTCTAAATTGACTTGCCAAACTTTCCTTTGAATTCAATCTTTCGACATGTGAATATTAAAAAAAATCAAATTACTTACATTACTTCAGTATTGAAATAAAATAAAACGGACACTCATGAAAGTCTAAATATATATAAAAATCCACTAATAATGCAAGGACTATCCCCCTAATCCAATGATCGTATTTCCGCCCATGTATATTAGCTCCCTTTAGCATCCATAAGTACTGCTTTTGTCTGCATCAAGAGTAGATAATAATTTAGCAATTTTCTGCTACAAAATAAATGTATATTGCTGGAGGGAAATTGGTGTAGAATTGATGGGCAATAAATATCATTGAGTCGTGAAGTCAGTGTATTTCGAAATGATCACTTTCTGGTGCATGATAGAATTTTACTTTCACTCACATTTATCATGCTGCAGTATAATGTAGGGATTTTCTAAAAATATAATACAGTATATCGTCGTAGCGGCGCTAATATCTCGTATGCGCAGCATTTTTCGAAAAGTGGTTTTTTTTGATATTGTGGAAGTAATGGCAACCCCCGACAGTTTAAAAACCTCTTATGTGAAAAATATCGCTAAATCTGCGAAATACAGCCATTTGTTTCACACAAAAGGTATTATGCCATCCATTAAAATGGCAGCTGCTTGTGACTACTATTAGAGATTAATATCTCTTATGTGCAGAAAATATCTCGTATGTGCTGAGAAATCGCAAAAATATGAGTAAAAAAGTTCGTATGTGTAAAAATTTCAGACGATAAACTGAATTTTGATAGGGTTGCAGGTAAAAGTAAGACAAATTGTTAGATAAACACTTCAGAAATAACAGTATATTTAAAAAAAATATATTATTTAAAGTAAATAAAACTGCCATAATCAGTTTTTCCTTTCTCCTGGAAAATTTCCGAAAATGCACATAGAAGGTATTAGAGCCGCTACGACGATATTGCAGTTTATTTCACTTACTAAATTAAAGTAAATGAAATTTGTGTGAAGTGATTTAAAAATATGTATATATACATCAGTTACAGTTCAAATCTCTCTGGAAGTTGGCAAAAATGTTATATTATTTCAATGGATATAAGAATAAGAATCGTTTTCTCATGATACACAAGGAGGGACAGAAATAGAACTATGTAATAGAACTGTTGCTGTTCATAGAAATAGTCAGTAATGGATAACTCGATAATTTATTATGAAGTGATAATAGATCTTCAGTTATTGAATATTATCAGCATCAACATTGAACACTATCATTGTAATTTAATGTTCTTTCTCGAGCATCACAATTAATTGTGTTTTAAATTGTGCGTTTCAAAGGTATTAGGATTTTGCGATTTTTAGATTATCCGGTATGTTTTCCTCCACAAACTGGATTAAAAGATTAACTACCATTCATGGCTATTTTGGTAGCTTAACGGAGAGAAACGATAATAGTTTATTCCATTCCATTTATTTCTAATTCCTCCCTTTTAGTAGAAAATAACAATCCTGTTTGAGAATGCTTAAATGCGTATTTTTTCCAGCGGGAAGCCATCTTTCCAACACAGCTTATCGGTCTCTAGGGAAAGCGAATACAATAGAGAACAGAAGAAGTAAAATGGGATATGTGTCTTGGAAACGACGACTTCCCGCTGAAAAAAAAACAGGTTTAACGACATTGTTGAAATCCAATATTCCTATTCAATTTTCATTTTTCAATCTCGAATCGCAACGACGGAATATAAAATCTTTCTTCCTTTCCATTTCAATTAAAATTTTAAATATAAAAGTTCTATAATACTCCTGCACTTATGATATTGACCCAATAAGAAGTACTTTAAAAATCGATATTTCCAACCTGTGTTCTGAACACCTACACTATATTTCGTTTTTAACAATCAGCTGGGGTGCTGTTAAGTAGGTCACAGATAGTAATAAAGTACTATCAAGGTCTATAGATTTGAAGACTAGTATTTTAACGAATAAAATATTATAAATGAAATGTTTTTAACTGACTACTTTACAATGAAAAAATAAATTAAGAGCAACAAAGAAAAATTCGTCGGATTCATTAGCTCAGTTGGTAGAGCACGCGGTCCTGGATAGACCGAGGTCGTGGGTTCGAGTCCCACTTGAGCCGAAATTTTTCTTGTTCTTAATTTATTTTTCCAATGTAAAGTAGTAGTTTCATTTATAGTCTTAAAGTGTTTTACAATTTTGCTCATTGAAACGTACAAGCTTTCAATATAAAAAAGAGAAGCTGTACGCTCTCTCAAAGGGCGACGTCACACGGTTTTTCGAGTGAAATATACTTTAGTAAAATTTAACAAGTATTTTATAGAGAATAATTATTATTAAAACAATAATAAGCTTGAATAATTTTTAAAACATCTTCAATTTTTTTATTACGAGGTTTTCAGCCCATTTCTCAAACTGAAATGAAAACTACCCAGCGTAAATGCTAAAGAAAACTAGTTTATTTTTTCTGTACCCCATTAATTAATATTTTAAAGAATACTATTGTTCCAAGAATTATCGATTTTTAAATTATTGTATTTTTTCTTCCAGATCGCTTTTTACATAGATGGATTGACACTTACTACAAAATATTATTACAAACTGATGATCTATTGGTTTACACATTATGTTTCAACAATGAAGATAAAAAGAATGACACAGAATTCTACCTTGTTGTTTTGAGAAGAGAAAATTCAAAATTTGCAACTTCTGAAATTAAAGAATTGCTTCCTGAATCAATTAAAAATAACCCCAATTTAGATGTATTTTGTAAAGATAATTAATACTATTGTAATCTTGTATTTAAAAAATGCTGTTGTAAAATAAAATGCTTTAAAAAAATAATTTGGTTCATTAATATGATGGTAAAACCTGACTGCGTTGCTATAGTAGCACTTTTAATAAACTAGTATATTAAGTTATTTACCAGATTCTTAGAACAAATACCACCCGTTCAGATCTTGAAAATCTGCAACACATGTATACAGAAATAACCTTTAACATATCTCAACTTAAAGGATTCAGCACCTAACAAGATCTCTTCATCGTGTGATTTTCTAACATTACATTGAAGAATTATTTAAGATATGCTTAACATTATTAGTCTCAAGAGTTTATTATTTTTTTATTTATAAAATTTGTACAAGGTTGCACAGAAGGTCGTAAATAAAAACGACTCGACTCACGTGGTTTTCTTAATCTGTAGACTGAAAATTTGTAAATCACTAACTGTAAAAGTAGCTTCAGAATGGTTCTCTAAAGTATAACAGCAAAATTAAAACATCCTACAGACATTGGCAATATATAAATAAACCGTATATTTATTCACATCGATAAGCAATAATATTATTCAGTTCTGACTGATGTGTTTGCTTGCTACGTTATTGAACCTCATTTTCTGAATTCTTAACAGATCTCCACAACCAGACAGAACTGTATTACCCAATAGGCAATGAAGACCATGGCCTAGGGTGCAGC
>JAQIWE010001665.1:0-15116 GCA_034698565.1 Campodea plusiochaeta
TGTTATGTTTTGTACATTTTATAATTATGTTTTTTTCTTAGTAGTATCGTTGGATTTGCAAACAGGATGCTATGCGAAACTATTATTATCTTTCAGTAGCACTAAAATTGCATGCTTGATCGAATCTTACACTGCAAAGTACTTACTGTTGATGATCCAACAGCAAATGCAGCAATATCAGTGATAGATGTAATTGTAATAGACACTCCTGCATGTTTAAGAGCAATTGCCATTCTTTCTGGTAATGGTTTCTTTTTATCTTTGGGACTTAAATTATCCCAACATTGCACTATTACAAACATATCATCAATACCTAAGGCTAGGAGTAGTAATGGTAACATATTATGAAATGGACCGTATGGCACACCAAAACCAGAACATATTCCAAAACATACTATTGTAGACAAGAGGACACATTGGCCTCCAAAGAAAAGAGATACAACCTGAAAAAAAAAAAAAAAAAAAAAAAATCGTGATTCTCCTTATAACAAAAAACGCAGGGTGCTCCAAAAAACTTTACTATAATACTTGAAAACTTGCTATTGCTCGTGATATACTGAAGATACAGTCTCCAAGTAAAAACCATATGAAAGTTCATTCAATTGTCTAACCACCCATATATAGTTTTATGGTGATATTTACAATACCGCTCAAATTCCTGTACAGCTCAAAGTTCCTTTTTCGGTAGCGCCATCATTTCTTTAGAATTGAAATATTTGATAAATATAACATAAGGAATAACAATGAGAAGAACAAATATAACTAAATTGTGTCATTCTTAGAACTGTGTGGTGATCTATTATTGAGAAATTCCTGTTTTACCTTTACCAATCACTTTGTTCATGCTCAGGTAGTTTGTACAGCTTAAACTTTGATTTTCCTATTTCTGGGGCCGTATTTGAAATTTAAATAATTTTTGCCATATCTGATCAAATAATTATAAAGTAAAGGAAAATTTCGTTGTGTTTTATTTTATAAATATTTCAAAACAACCAAAATTTTAGCAATTCAGAATATTTTTCACATGATAAACTTTTTTTTTCAAGTAAGGTTTTGGGAAAAACGCTGTAGTGTATCTGGTATTGTAAATATCACCATAAAACTATATATGAGTAGATAGATAATTGAATGAATTTCAAATGGTTTTTATTTCAAGTCTGTATCGTTAGTATAGCACGAGTAATTTGCAAGTTTCCAAGTAGGGGTAAAGTTTTTTTGGACCATCCTGTGTATGGTCATGTATAGGTGTAAAGCTTGTGGTTATATTTAGTTGATTTGTATTATTGTTGACAGGGAAATGTAGGTATAATTTTTGGTTTACGACTGTTAAATATTATAATTATTACTAAAGTCCACCCTCCTGATCATCATACAAACAGAAAAATAAATTTTGATCTTGAAATTACGATAAAGGAATAGAACTTTTTTGTATGTCATTTTCCAAAAAAAAAAAATACTTTCCTAAAATACTGATCAAGAATTTTACTTAATCTATGTTTGTTTTAGAAGTAATATTGTATGCAGATTATCTGGATTTCTATAAGCTCCCAAAGTTTAGGAAAATACCATCTGGTCACTTGTGAGTAAATTCGCAAGAAAAACCTAGTAAGAGCGTATTTTATAGCAATAACGGAAATAACAAAATATTGAAAGGTTTACTTAGGAAAGATGTACACCCTGCGCGCTAACATAAAAACTATACTTCTTAGTTAGCACAGTTTGACAGTTTTAATCCCCTATCAAAAGGGCGGACAAAAGAATCACCGCTGCTTCTATTGTAAGCAAAACTTTCTCCTGTCAAAATCGTCAATTTTCTAAAGTAGAAATAGTTGTTTTTATGTCGCGCAGCGTATATACAGAAAATACCCTATGCAATAAGACCAATGTAAATTTATTTTCAAGCATAAATACATACCCTTGAACTGATTACTCCTACATCTGACATCATGACAAATATGTAACAGTATACAAGAAAGTGGCAATAGAATATAATGTGAACTTCTCCAAAAATAGATGCAGTTGACTCATCTGCAAAACTAAATTAATTTATTCATTACTTCCAGAAAATCTATCAACCACGTGTTGTGTAGTAACTAGTATAACACTGAAAACGATTAATGTCGATGTGAGTAAAATTCTAGATAGTGAGAACTGGGAAATTTACATAGAGGACCCTGTGAATGATATAAACAAGACTTGTGTGGCAAACAGGCACGGAGTTTTTTTTTTTTTTTAATTCTTTCTTTTATTTATACTATGCGTTGTAAACAAAAAGTACCTTCGTAAATTTTTAATTTGTACGAAATTCATTTACAATTTTAAAATTTTCAATATAAAACGTATAAAATTCAGCAGTTTCAAGTTATATTCTCGAGTTGTATTAAATTCTTACCTTCTCCACACCCTGACAGTTTGTGTCATTCCGTCTGTTTCATCTGTATTGTTAATAATACTTTCTCTCAAAGCTATTTCAAATTTCAAAGTAATACGATCAGCCTGTGGAACAAAATATTTTAAAACAATTATCACCAATTATAATATTATTATTGTAGATGGTTGTTAATAGATTATCTACCGTTCATCCCAAAGAATAACTATATTAAATGGATACACAACCTCTATACCGATACACATAACAAGAGGGGATAGAAATAGAAATTTTTGAGTAGTCTTACAACGTTTGTCCAAAAAAGGAAAAAAAAAATACAGATTTTAAAAATAGATCGCGCTCTAGTATCCATTTTTGTCTCATCAGATCATACTATTATTTTCGTTTTACCAGCATCAAGGAAATGTTTTCCATGGTGAAACCTAAGTCAGTGCACATATAGAAACTAACTTTATATAGAAACTATAAATACTTGAAAAATCGAAACAATCTGGTAGACTGAGAGGTCGAAAGAGCTAACACTCGTGTCTTTTAGATTAGAAATCAATTCTGACAAATAAATTGTTCATTGAATTAATACAATTATTCCATTATTGCTGATAAACTTACCGGATCTCCTAAACCAGCATCTAAAAACAATCTATCTGCATCAATAGCAGATAAATTGACCTCGTTATGCCATATTGTTAATATGGATCTAGCAGATACAATATGACCAGTAGAATTATATTTTATGTCTCCAAGCAATGGATTATAATCAGTAGGTGTTCCAAACACTGGACTGTGTGAGAAAGAACGCAATTATTATAATATTTTGTAACTTGTATTAAAACGTGTCTTGGAAAACTGTATAGTCAATCAGTATTCTTTCTATTCTATCTTTTAATTAATCATTAAAATTCAATAAGGTAATATTTAACCTCTGTAGGTATTTTAGTCACTTAGTTTCTCAAAGTGTTTATGGAAAATGAAATTAGTTTGCTTATCAAAATGAGTTATTTTTATTGAAACGTAAAAAAATATGCAAGATAAACTTCTGCAATTATAAAATGAATTATTATCGCCTCAACGAGCTGAAGCTCAAACAATCAACTAACCTTTTTCGTACTGTATTAACAGCATTTATGATATCTTCTGTCGTTAGTGCTTGTATTATATTCCTATCGTAATTCCACAATTCTAAAATACTGTATTCCCAACATTCTCGTGGTAAGTTTTCAACAATAGGACAATAAATGTTTCTAGGAAGTGCAATACTGAAATCAACATCCGACATATTGGTTGCAGTACTTGAAGAAACAAAATCACTCGATAATAATGATCCCTCATTGGAAGAAGTTGATTTCCATAACGTAGACGAATCTAAAAGTAATAATATAATATATATATATATATATAAATTTATTAATTAACACATTTTTTTGAAGTATTGCTAGTAAATTTCCTTGGAATTAAATAGTGAATATATAATTATTAATATTCCAACTCGTACAAAAGAATACTGGCAAGAGGCATTATTTTTTCGATCGGAATCGCCAGATAAAAGTTGTCTTCATAGGTCTATATAAAAACCGTATTATCTTTTTGTTTTTTTCCCACGAATTGTAAGTATACAGTCATAACTTTTTTTTCTGTTTCCTAGATAAGATATCTAATTTTCGTGTGTGCTCTCAGGGAAGTAATAAAAATTCACTAAATCAAATATATGCGTGAACCATACATTACCTATTTTCCTTGAACTTGTACATTATTTTCTATATGACATGACTGTATTATAATATTATGCTAAATATGTGATTCTATGCACATATGAATTATTAACATGCAAATTGTTCAAAAATCTTATATCTAGTTTGAGTTTGTATTAGAATAATTTCGCAACGTGCGTTTTGTACGCGTGTATTTAAATTTCCCACTATAAAGTTTATAATAAAAAAGTAATTACTTTGCTATTTTGAATACCTAATTTTAGGGAATCACTATAATGTTTTTCTAAAGTATACCTCAACCAATTCTTACCATTATTTCTTTGGTTATCATAAGATGAAGTTGGGGTGAAAATTGTGTTCCTTTGTTTTTCATTGAGATCAAAAGTGATATCTTCAAAATCGTTTTCAAAGAAGGAATCATCTTCACCTGAAGATGCATTTATTGAACGTCGAAATCGTCTAACTCCAATTGGATTGTAACCTTGAAAACCAGTGGAGACGCCAACTTTTATCACCGGCAATCTGAAAATGTGTAAATAAAATATATATAAAAAAGTGGTGTTATATTTTTATTCTGTGAAAAAAAACTAAGAGTAAAAGCTGTTGCTGCGAAAAAATATATACATCTCATTCTCACTGAAATAATATTTTGGATTATACGGTACAGCGTTCTTTTCTCATTTTGCAATAAAAGAGACAGTGATTTATCATTAAGTCATATTAATATAATTCGAAGAGAAAAATAATTCTTATGAAAATATGCAATACTCTAAATTTCTATAATTTGTTCTAAATTTCAATAATTACCTGAAACATATATCTGTCCATGTTTTACCCTCGACAGAAATATTCTTCACTTTTTCATGAATATCCAGCACCTGAAAAATGAGTTATCAAATTACAGTATAAAGTATAAAACATTAAATATTTTAATGTTTCAATTATTATTTCTCTTGTAACTGCTACGTCTTTTCATCACGTCTGTTTCAAATATGGGTTTGCAGTTATTGACTCGATAATCATTTAGGCAGAAATGCAGTGTAAGAACTAAAGTACTTTCTGGAATCACCATACTGAAAGTGTTTTGAGTTCTTTCTGAATAATATTCAAAATAGTCTCGGTCTGATCGGGTTTGATGCATACATGTATGTGGTACATATTTTCTGTCAAAGTTCTCTGATTCTATCGAAATTCAGTATAGCTGGAACGAATGCTAAAAAGAATAAAGAATTAATCTTCAGCATGGAATTTATTTGAAATTCAGTTCTTCCAAATATTTGTTAAATCTCAATAAACGACTTATTTGCCGGTTCTGCACAAATAACAATATTTCTTTTAGAATTATCTGTAAGAATTCATAAGTACATGTTTCTGCCAAAAAATTAAATAATAATAAGTATACTGACCTTGCAGATCCAGACAAATAAATTGTCAGTAAATAAAAATCATAAATAGCGGAGAACTTGCTAACCAGAACCTTGAGTTCCCACAAAATAAACTTCTTGATTGACGGTTGGAGCGTAATTATAATGAAATCGAAAAAATGTGGCATTGAGATTTCTCTAAAATGTTATGTTTACATCTTTTAAAACGTTTACTTAAAATAATTGAGAGTTTTGAGACCGATTAAGACAGTTCCTCAACTCGTAAATTATAATAATTATATGCTATGCTATTACAACAAGACAATGTGTAAAAAATTAGAAGAAGCCACAGTAACTGATATTTACCTGATCTAAAAATAAACGGAATTTATATAAGTCTGCTGGTTAGATATTTTGATAACTGGATAAAATTATTTTTAAAGATTGGATTATTTTCTGAGAAACTAGTAAAATTCCGCTATTTCAAAAATTTTATAATATTTTGAGAATAAGAGTAAATAAATAAGTTTTACATTTTCAGCAGTATTTTGTGTAATGATGTAATGTTATTTCACATTATTTTGTCATGCCACTTTTGTACACTAACGATAAGTACCTTAACTTTAGAAATGTGATTTATTCACCAATATTGGAAATAGATTATAAAATAAAATGTTTTTAACTGACTACTTTGCATTGGAAAAATAAATCAAGAACAAGAAAATTTTCGGCAGAGCGCCGGTATAGAGCACGGTCCTAGATAGACCGAGGTCGTGGGTTCGAGTCCCACTTGAGCTGAAATTTTTCTTGTTCTTAATTTATTTTTCCAATGCAAAGTAGTCAGTTAAAAACATTTCATTTATAATGTATAGTTCTTTGCAAAGCTTCTAATAATTTAATTTAAGATAATATAATTTATGAAATTCAAAATATATTATGTTATTTGGTAGACATACACATGAACCTTGTATTGGAGCTATTAGAAAGCCATACTATTTAACGCTTTATTCTGTACTTACCTTTAACATTACTCTGGGTTCTAAAACATTTTGTGCAGAAACTATGACAAACTGCTGCCTTATTGGATTAGGGAAGTTTGCCATAAGCCATAGTGATGTGTTATAGAATCTAGAACTGACTGGTATCCAGAGCTTTTCAGGTCTGGTTTCCTGTTGAAAGCGAAGTAATCCTAATGAACAACAACCAACGAATAATAGACAACCACATATAAATGTCCATGGTCTACGTCCAATGTTGTAGCCCCAACTGAAAGGGAAAATACAATAATTAGGTTATTTAGGTATAATAATGATAAGTTTTTGTCCAGTTATTTGTGGTTCACATACTGTAGTCATCGAAATTTCGATGCTCTGATAATTTGCCACTTATACTTTATAACTATCATTTTTTATATTTCTAAAATTACAATATATGACCAGTACAATTTATACCTATATGCAATTATCATATTTATTACTAAATCTCATTAACAGAGAAAAATAAAATATAAACTCTAACTGTTGGAATATTATGAAAATAGTACAATTTAATGTCGTACATCATTATTATTGCCCCCCGTTATTGCCTTATTGATAATGCAAATAGAACCAACTTACAAGTAGAAGAATGATTCTAGTGTATTTGTAATGGTTGATCCTAGATAAGAGATATATTTCCATTTCTTCTTATTCTCACCCATCTTGTAGAATTAGTCTTCTGGCTTAACTAACCAACTACCACCATTATCACATCTGAAAATATTAAATAAACATATCATCATTATTTATATATATTTCCAGAATTCTACAGCATTGGAAAAGTTCTCTATAAAAGAGAAATTCCATAAATGTAAATGAAAAAATTCATAATATTCAATAGAATCCTCTACCCTTTTTAACATCTAGAACAAATCCCTTGGTCTTACGATTGTATTCATAATAAATTATATTTAAGTATAATTATATAATATTATTATTAAAACAAAGTTATACGTCAAAACTGAAGTGACTTTATAATCAAAATTTGTATAAGAAATGAATTATAAATTCCATACATATTATTTTTCATAATGATTCACAGCAAATTCATTAGTTGAAAGTCAAGGTTAAACAAGCCTATATCAGCAAAATAAAGTTTTTCTCGTACATTTAAATATGGAAATTCTCACATTAATTTTTGTGTAATTATACAAAACATCGTTAAAATTAATTAGTATTAGCATATTTTTTATGATATAAGATATTATATGAATGGTCTATTGTACAATATAAACTTAGAAATTTGATTTGAACTCATAGTAATAGCAACAAAATAGAAGCAAATTATTTTCCCTGGAAAAAAATGAAAACCTTAATTTCGACTTTTCGATATTTTTTGTATGGTATCTTACCATTCTTAGGAAGATAACAGTAGCAAATGTACGGAGCCAAAAAGAATATAATAAAGAAAGACTAAATTCCAATTGCTGAACATTTTTACAATACACTACTATATAATTACTAATAACCCAAAATTTGTTTAAAATCCGGTAAGAGATTCCTGAGAAAAGTAGCAAAGAATTTGGAATACTTGAAGATGACAATTAAAAATTCGAAACTTAAGTTGGTAACTTTTTTTTATATACTTGCATGTAACAGTCTTATTGTAATGTATTGGATATTGTCTAGATGAACACTTACTCTATGAGCTGCCTTAATTTTCTTCTTATAATGTTTATTCAACCGACCAGATTTCGGTTTTCAAAAAATCATCATATTTTAAATATGAAAATATTGCTATCGCCATCCTAAATATTTATTGACTTTCTATAAAGAGATTCTCATTTCCGAAATGGGCTTTTAAGCTATACAGATATTTATGGATGAAATAATCATTATAAATAATACACTTTGAACTTTTATGTTATATAGATGAATTATTCTCCAAATATAATTCTTAATTGGGAAAATAGACCTATATTAATAATAACAATTGTTATCATTGGAAATTATGCACTATTTGAAAGGAGTCCGATAGGTTTCCTCTGCGTCCTCGGTAAAGATAGACAATTGGAAATCCTCGACTTTCGTATAGACGTTGGTCAACGTGTGAACAGAGTATGTTATTCAAAAAGCTCAATTCTTTTAACCTATTTATCATAATATTTTTTTTTTCCCCGTCTTCAGACTTATGTTAAATATCCTAAACATCCTATTATTTGAATGATTTCGCAATAAAAGAACAATACGCTTCAATTCATTTCATATATTTTTCGGTCAAGGGAGAATATTTTGACGTCCAGTTTAAAATAAAGAAGCAAAACGATCAAGAAAGTTCTTCAAAGGTAAAAATAAACTCGAAGGTCACAAATTATATTTCTTTACGAAAATTAATAGTTGATGAGACAAGCTTGGAGATCGCTAGTTAGTAATTGGCATACAGTACGAAAACAATGTCTGTTTCCCACAGTAAAAGTGTTATCTAGATTTTTAATTAATATTTCAAGTTCAACTATATTTTGTATAATGATATATACATTATTTTGTTATTAAGAAGGAGTCAAACATTTCTTAACAATGTGAATGAAACTTTCTGGCTTTATATATTCATTACTGAAATATATTGAAATTAATTAAGTAAGAAACATGTATTTTTCCAATAACTTTGAAAACAACATGTATTTACGATATTATTCATATTATAAGTATGATTTTGTATGATAAGTCACTGTAGTTGATTATTGGTATTCCATTGGCTTTACATTAAATTTGACGAGGAGATGAGATATACATCATATACAGCTATTTCCTCATATCAATCTTTGACTTTCTTGTTATTCGCAGAATAATAATAATCTAAAACTACTGATACAGACATCTCTAACTGCAGTCGTTAAAGAAAAGTGGTAATTAAAACAGTGACATGAATCAATGAATAGCTTGGAAATGTCCATTTTTAATTTGCAAATTTTCATTCAACGTATTAATGGGTCATTCTGAACTCTCAGAAGTCTTCAAAGGGTTAAAAAATATTACTGCATTGACTTTATTCGATTATCAGCTATGTTTACGCTTCTAATGACAGGCTTTGCAAACAAACGTTATAAGAAACTCAACATTCAGAACATTACAAGTTGCAACATTATTTTAAATTAAATAGACCTGCTACTTCTGCTTTTTCCATGCAATGCACTAGTAAAATAAGTCTATAATTTGGAATTTTGAAGGATGCAATAAATAATATAATTACGAATTAGTCCTAATAATAAACATTTTACAGAGAAGACTATGTTTAAATTTCTGGAAATATACAAAAGATGCGAGGTTAACTTAAGATAAATATTTTATCCAGAAATAAAGAGTCCTTTTCGAACAATCATGCATATCTTTTAATGACACTTTTGAAAGTTTTTGAAAAATTTATTCAAATTCTTAATAAAGCAAAATCTCATCTAAATATAATATTCTGGCGTTTAAATGAGGCGTTTCACGTAATGTTTGGGAATTCGAATTTGTTGAGAATCCTTTGGCAATGTCCTTTAAGTTGACCCATCAAAATTGCTGAACAAATCTCGTACATAATAGTAATATTATTGTATTGTTCACATCAATTTTTACAACATCTGCCGCTGCTTTGTTTACAAAAAGATTTATTGCCCATTAAAAAGAATGGCATAAAGCACTTGCATTTATGATAAGTTAATAACATAAGTACCAAAAGAAAAAAAAATCGCTACAACCATGGTGGTATTTCGGCGACGGTTTTGACACTACTGGAACTCTTTTCCCTTTACATTTGAAATGGTCTGGCTCCGGCTATATGACTTTGTCCGATTATGGCATAATCCTACTTGAAGATTTGTATTAAAGTTAAATTGCGTTTTGACTTAACGGAAAAGTAATGAATTAATTATTATTATTATTTACGAAATCATGTGGCGCACAAGGTCATCGCGAGCATTTCTTTTAAAATTCTCAGTTTTTCTATTAAGAGCTTAACCTGACATCTTTTTGGCGCGTAATTAATATAATATTTGCATGATATCATATATATTTGGCGTATGATGTAATGGAAAATAGGTCATTGAATATTCCGAAGTGATACATGTAGAGTTGTCTTATTCATTATCCTAATTTTGGAGGTCAGAAGAAAAAATACAATATTTTTAATTACCATCGACTTTTATTATATAACTTTATAATTGGCATGGAAAAAAAATAAAACACGCCAAGTTTAAATTTTCCGTAGATCCGTCAAACATATAAGGATAATGTGTAAAAATGTGTGCTTTCGGGAGAAAACAAAATATCTATATTGTAAAAAAAAAAGTAATGTATAAATTTGGAATATTTAGAAGTAACTATAATTAAAAACGTTTTTATTTTAATACTTCGAGATACTCTTATATATCTTCAATTACGAACTGAGATAAGTTCTTCAATAACCGTTTAAGAACCTACTGTATAGCGTTTACGCAGCACCTGTAAAGCTTGTTTCGTTAATGTAAAGCACATACTACAACTGGTTTTATCTTATGAACACTGAACTCATTACTGACCTACCTTATTAACATAAAGTTGTGATTAAAAGAAACCAGTCTGAACTTGTACACATAAACCTTGACCAGATGAATTAGTTCAATAAAAACAAACTCTTCACTGATAATGTAATTTGAAACTACAATATAATAAATATCAGCCTTTTTATACATGTAGATATTCACGCCCCTCACAATCAAAATGGACAAAATAATTTAATAATAACGCTAGTAAATTATTATTTAGCTCATTTCAAAACATCGCAACAATATAAGATTTCTATATTATTGACATAATTATAATCATTATTGTAATTCTCAGTAAAATTTCAATGTCAACTTTTGTGATATTCCCCGTCGATATACGGAATATGCGAATTATGATTAAAGATCAATAAGTTGTGAGTTATTTAATTACATTACTACAAAATATTATTTTCTGTATAGAAATTTTATATGAATTTTTATTTCAAACAGAACAAAATAAATTTTTACCTATAGAGAGGGCGACATTGCCTTGACCTGTATATAAGTAAACTATTACAATTCAGGTTTAAACTGGCATTTAATTTACGACATACGATATAATAATAACTTTATAAACACCGTAATAAAATATAGCTAATTTCGCACTATTTATGAGCTTGTTGATTTAATTTAATTAATTTTAAATAAATACCACACATGTTTACTGGACATAAATCTTGAATGGTAAAGAGAGACTGCAGTTCTTTTTCTTTTTTCAATATACTGCTGATAACCATAACATTAAAATGAAAATTCATTGTTTTGAAACATTAATAGAAGCAGTATAGGAAGTATGTATATAATTCTTTGATATTAAAGTTTACTTTTGAGATTAAAGTTTACTTCAAGAGATTAAAGTTTACTTCAAGAGATTAAAGTTTACTTCAAGTTTTACTTCAACTTATTTTAACATTGAAATTTTAACTACTTTTGTCCGATTTAAATACAAATCCATCTGTATAAAGATAAAATGGAATACATGTGCATGCTATATATTACTCTAAACAATAAAAAACAAATTATATACCCTGGAAAAAATGACAGCCTTACTTTCGAGTTTCCATTTTCTTTTCTTGCACATTGTATGGCAGCAATTATTCGGAAATAATAATAAAAAAGTTTGAAAAATGGAAATTCTCAATTCATAAGGTCGGTTATGAGCTTATGACTACAGAACATTTATAATTTGGTCAAATTGTTATTACAATATTGAAAATTAAATTAAAAATCTCCAAGAGGTTCTGAAGAAAATGAAATTCGAAAAGTTCTTGAAGGTGAAAACTCAAATCCGAAACCTACAATACGTAGATTTTGTCTTCGATCCCATTTCCCTATGTCTGTACCTAGTTGTAATTTTCATCTTCAAAATTAAACGTAAGCAAACTATAGCATTATTTGCGGAAATTAGAGGGAACGGAGACGGAGATGAGCAGACATGACAGTTCTGTACAAGCCTTTAAAGTTTTTTCTAAATATAAAAAAAACTATAATTTATTTATGGTAAATAAATATTAACACAGTTTTTCAATTTCTAGAAGCTGATCCTGGAAAACATACAGTTACAATAATTTACATTTTATTAAAAATCTTTAAAGCCAGTGTTACCTGTTATCAAAGATTTTGTTCCTACGACCTCCGAAAATTTAGATAGTTCCTTAAATTTTCCCTTGTCCTATAACTGAATGGGATTTTTAAGGTTAATCAGAATATTTTTAAATTAGAATTATTTTATTCGTATTTTGATCAGTTTAATTCTGTGATCCTTTTTCACCGCTGTAATAGTATTTTATCCATAAATACTTGTGTACTTGTCCATAATTATGTATCATTTCCGCCTGAACATTTACAACTTGAAACAGTTTTGATCAGCTAATATAAAAAGATTCTCTCCTACTGTACCATAGGCTATGAGATCCAATTACTTACATTACCTCATAAGTTACATATATTATTTTTTGGACTTACAGTTATGAGTGTGAAATTATGATGGAAAATATTATATGTGGATCCATAAATAATAAATAAAAAATTTATAAAAAAAACAAGTAATTAATATCCTTATATAAGAATATAACAAAGAGGAAAAATAACGTTTCTTTTGAATAAAATAAATTTATTATATTTCTTCTGCGTCAGGTATAAAGTCAGGATAAGCAAAAATTCACATAACTAAGAAGTGCAAATAACACGCTACTGCCGTAATGTTCGAATATAAATTTCGAAAGTTACATAATAATTCTCAAGAACAACATGAAACTATCCGATGCAAGTATAATGAATTCTTGCCGATTTTTGCAGTATGTAGTTACATGATTATACTCAACATTATTTATAAACTCATTAGCATTCGAACAGATAGATTGATGATTGTTTCCTTATTGTTGCACTATTAATATTTTGCCATTGCAATTATTTGGATTTTAAAAGAATCGATTCTCCTAAATATATCAAGACGAAAAAATCCAATCCTTTCTCTCACACAATGGAATGAAACTGAAACAAAACTTCTAAATAACATTAACATGAAATATTTCCGAACTATTAATAGGAGTTACGTTCGTTGTCATATTTCTTTCATTCTTAACTAGATTGTGGTACAGCTCTAAGGTATCACAAAGTGTAGATATATTGTTTCTTTCCTTGTGGAAATCCAAATACGAATGAAAATTGATATATTTGGATAAGTATCCGTTAGAAATTTATAAATAAGTTATAATTTATTTTTATAACAACTGGAGCCGAAATTTTTCTTGTTCTGAACTAATTTTTCAAATACATCGTAGTCGGTTCACAAATAATTTCTCAGTTATTATATTCTTGTGTTTCGTAGAATGTATATAATATACACTTACTTGTGTATATAGTAAAAAAAAATATATATATATAGTATAATATACATTCTACTTACTATATACATTCTACTTACTTGTGTGTAAGTAGAATGTATATAGGGATTAGTAATAATATTCAAGTGATGATTCCTGAAGTAATTCCGTTTCATGGCATGGTGGAGTATGTCAATACTGTTGTCTATACTTGCAGTACAATGATGACTTCTTTGTTGCTGAAAGTGACAAATGCCAAAAACGTATTCTTGAAAATGACAATGTATTTGATTTTCGAAATATAAGTTTGTATATCAAAGAATAGAACTGATCCTTTGGAACTACAAGCAAACTGTCAATACTGTCGCGATGGTTAGCATTACTGTAGCTAAGCTACACTGCGACTTTACATCTGACAACGAGAGAAGTGTATTATTCGTCTACCTCTATAAGATGTTGGAAACTTTGAAGAACAGCTTGAAGAACTTAGAAATGGAACATTCATCAGTGCTGAGATATTTTTAGCCGACATAACAGGATAAGCATACAATTATATCTGGGAGATACACTAAGTTTCAAACGACGAACTAGATTTCGTTCAATCATAATGCGCAAATGGTACATGGGTAGAACTTGCGGGCGGCCAGAAAGTGAAGTGTTCGACACGTTTTCAAATTTTTCATTCAGTACAATAGTTCCTAGTCAAGTAAAAGCAATCAATAGCTCAGTTGGTAAAACGCGGTCCTGGATAGACGAACGTCGTGGGTTTGAGTCCCACTGGAGTTGATTTTTTTGTTTTTAATTAAATAATAATGCACGGTAGACTCTTAATTATTTCATTTTCATAATATTTCCATTGCAAGCTTATTGTAAGATTTGCTCCCTAAATTTCCTTTGAATTAATAGTCATATTGAATTTTCAATCTTTTAACTTCAAAACCCACAATTTATTTAACTGATATATGGCATCACGATTCACAGAGAACTTCCTAAAAGCAGCACATGATGACGAAATTGTCATGTTATGTGGTCTACTATTTAAAATATGAAAATGGCGTTTGTTTATGATAAATTACAAACTATGTATATATTTCAGACTTAGTAAACATTTATTTATCTCATTTCAATGCAGAGCGTTTTTATTTTGTACCATGTTCACTGCGCCGTAACCCTGCATTAAAGCATGAATGAAATTACATTACCAATTGTTGGATAACAAAGATGTTATTTGATTATTAAGTATTTTCATAATTAAATTTCGTTTTAAATACTCCATGTTAATTTTAT
>JAQIWE010001666.1:0-15113 GCA_034698565.1 Campodea plusiochaeta
TAGTCAGTACCTTAAAAACATATGAAGATAATGAAATAAGGTAAACTATTTTCGATATATTATTTTAATTGGGAAAAGTTTTTTTTAAGTTGGTTGTAAGTTGAAAGTTTTGTGTACAATAAAATGTAATCATTTAATGCTATAACATACTCTTTGCTGTGCTTTACTAAGATTACTACTGGGTTATAGTTTGCTCTCTGGCATTTTGAATATAAAAATCCAGAAACTTTCATAAAATTGAATATTAATTGACAGCAAGAAGATCGACTGTGGTTTAAAACTACCAAAATTTTGAATACGAAGTTGTGTAGCAGAAATTCTCACAAACTCTTTTTGTTATGGTAAAGAAAATGATAAACAAACTACATTAGTCTATACAGGTTGATATAAATAAAAGTGAAAAGTGTTTTATTGTTACAATCAATCTCTTGAGAGTATTATGAATGTTAAAATATCCCAAACAGAATATATTGTAAAGTCTTTACTATATAAACTGTTGTGTATAATAATGTTATTGAAAAGAGATTTAAAATGTTTTAACATGTTGTTTTTAGGTTGAATCCTTCATCTTCTTCATATTGTCCAAATATAGTATTAACTTCCTTTGGATCTGATAATAATGTAACAAAAGAAAAAATTAAACTTGTACGGGATTTATGGGCAGCTGGTATAAAAGTAACACTCTTGGATTCCTGTGAGGTAAGTTACATTATTAATGAAAACATCACAATGTTCTGTTTCACACTTATTATTACTCCATTAGTCTTTCATAATTAGCTAATCAGAAATGGTTGAGCTATTTCAATCAGTAGACTAAATAAATAAATTAGGATTACAATTCATGTATTCTATTTTGAGTATAAATGTATTATCAGAAGAGGTTGCATCATAGGATTGGGCTTGTCCTATCCCTCTCTATTATTGATTCAGAGTATGAAAGATATATTTTACATTACTTTTACATTTTGTTTCTTCTTTTATAGAATTCATCTGAAGCATCTGAGATGTGTAAAGAGTTTAATTCAAGTCATTTAGTTGTTCTTAGAAGTGGAGAACCAGGATCTGCAAGACTTACAACATGGGATAGAGAAAGGTAAATTCAAACAAAATAACTTATGCGTGTTATTATATTCATCAACTCATCAAAGTTACAAGCAAATTTCACAATATCATATTATTGCACTGAATATTAAGTGTAGGAACCAAATGTGGAATAATGATACCCACAAGATGTGAAACTATATAAATGAATTAAACCGACTTTACATTAGAATAATAATAAAAGCACAAGAAAAAATTCACCTCGAGTGGGAATCAAGTGCTTAATTTATTATTCTAATGTAAAGTCAGTTTAATTCATTTATATCTATATTTCTTTGCATTCTCTAATAATTATTTAAAATGTGAAACTATCTTCACCTAACACAGTAACAGTATAATAACAAGCTCCCAACTTGAAATATAATATATTAACACATGTTATAATGTTTCCAGGCCTCAAGAACGTAAATTATTCTTTGCTGAACTCCTTGAACTTCTGAATCCTTCATCTGATCTACAGTTAGATATACTTCGTGATTCTATTCAACGTTCAGCTTCTATTGATCATGCTGGAACTCAACAAAGTTTAAATGTACCTGTTGGAATATCATTCACATTCCTAACTTCAGATAAAACTATTTATGGAAATAAGAAAAGATTAGAAACTACGGTAGGTGGATTTGTACATTTATTCAGAAAGTGGGTTGTCTATATCTTAGTTTTACTACACTTTCAGTTATTTTGTGCATAAAAAATAAGGATAATTTATAAAGGGTAGCTATTTCTACATCACTTTAGTTTGTGGCGAAGCGATATATTATTATCAAAGTGATAGAAGTTATTGATAGCCACATATCTATGTCAAAGTTCATCATTATCATATTCATATTGTTTTATTTAATTCAAATAGTAATGGGATTGCTTGTTTTATTGCATTTAATAAAAAAGCAATGTGAATATTACAATTGAGCTATGACACAGATGCAGTGTTGCTACTTTTATAAAATAAGTTTGTTTGTATTCTGTTATGCTACATTATATGGTGACTGGGAATTTAGTTTAAATTGCTTTCCAGAGTTACAGGAAGCAGTTTTAAAGGGTTACCTGCAGCTAAATTGAGTTTTCTGATTTAATCTCAAAATATTAATCATTTTAGTATAAATAATTCATATTCTTTGTCTTACCATCCAAAAATTACAGGTAGCTGAGATATGGGCCTTAGAAAATGTGCTGCAAGGTAGCAAGTAAATATGGCCGAAAACAAGACAACTGCTGTAATCTCAGTAAAATGGTTATTCTGCGTATTTGTTGAGTCAATTTGATTTCTATTTTATAGATACATTATGATAAATGTTTTTCTTTAAGTAGTTTGCGTATTGCCGTATTTTCACAGTACAGTGATAGGAAGCAACATGATTTGTCTTGTTTCAGGCCGTTTTGTGCTATGGACTGCTGCCTTGTGTCATTTCTATAAATTAGAATATCTCTTGAACGGTTATGCCAAAAAATGTCAAACTTTTTTTAAAAGTTCTTTAATAATGGAAAGTACAAGAAAACCACTGAAAATTCATTATCTGCAGGTAACCCATTAAATAATATTAATACCGGTAAAGTAATTTCTCATACATGATTGGTATTAAAAAATAACAACAATTTATCCAATAATAGACGATAACTTACTTCCTACTGTAATATATTTTATTGTTGATGAAATGAATTTATTTTCACATATTTCTTTCCCGTATTCTAATCAAAGGCAAAAAAATTTCTGTTTAATAGTATATATTTCTTGTTTCAGATGACCATTGCAGTACAGGGTTGCATAAGTCTTTTATCAACCAAAGTGACTATAGAAATTGTAGCTGTGGATATACCATTTCAAACAGTTAAAAATGTTATAGCTGATTTTGACTTTGATACAGAAGAAGAATTTATAGCCACTGTTCCTTTTGTACTTTCCAAGTAAGAAATAAAACACTACAGGATATTATTATAGTGTCGCAAACAAATTTCTTAATCTGATAAAAATAAAACTGCTACATAATCATACCTCTTTGAGTTTATTTCTGATTTGCTTTTAATACTAATATTAAAAAAAGAGAAAAATAAAACAAATTGAATAATGTTGAATTGTATAGATTGATGCTATAACATTAAAATAATTGTCAAACACCTAGAAAAATCAGAAAAGTATTAAATTAACCTTGCATAGTTGTTTCAACAAATGTAGAGTAAATGGGGCATCACATACTGTAATAAAACAAACTACAGTATTTGGTAATTGGATAAAAAATTACTAAAAGTTTGATCACTAATTACTACATTCAATGTTGTATTATGTAACATGCTAATGGAATTACTATTTTCTTTTTTCAGGTATGAGAAATATCGTAAAATTTTAACAAAAGTATGCGACATAATCAAGGAACGTAAATTCAAAGGATCTGTTGTGATACTTTATAGTCTGATTGATCATTCATACAGAGCATTGCTGTGATTTTAATTCAACAGAGTACAAAACAATATTTTTACTTACAGAAGATTTTATTTTAGAGAGTGAAGCTCACATTTCAAGTTTTTTCTAATGTTATTTTATGATGTAATTTGTAATTATTAAGAGATGTCTTTCATTCAATTTTATAAAAATGAAAATCATATTATTCTAATAAAACAGATTTACTATAAATGTTTTTTTTTATTCCAGTAACAATAAATATATTACTGGAAAGCAACATTTGATGGAAATATATTTTAAGTGTTTGATATCCTCATTTCAATGACATTCTTATTAATGTAATGGTCACTTTTTTTCTTTTTAACTTTTAATGTTTGTATTAGTGTACATTTTATACCTACTTTGTTTATCCATAGTTTTTTATCGACAGAGTCCTCTTAAATATAAAAACAAATTTATCAAGTTGTAACATTTTAACATGAAAGAGTTACATTTCTGTTCAAAATTATGAGTTTTAAATTATTTTTTCTTTTAATTTTGAGTTCTGTCAATCTATAAGAAACTGAACAAAAAGAAATAAAAATGAGAAGGAAGAGTGAAATAAATAAGAAATGATAATATAATTAAATATTTGTTACAAAAGTTGGCCTAATAACCAGAAACTATAAGAAACAGTGTCATACTTCAATACTTGACGTGTTAATTTTTAGTTAAATGAAGGGATCTGAATGGAATAACCAAATGCAATAAGTTAATATTTCTCTTTTTTATTAGTTTTTATTTTTGGTTAGACAATAGAGCACCATACAAGATAATGTATCCCATATGATACATTTTCACAACTAACAATTCAAACAAATTCAACTTGATTCAGAAAAATATTCAAATATAGAATTTTCACATTTATAAAGTGTGCATTTTGCAATAAAAATAGTACTCTTCTTCTTATCAAAATAAGAAAATCTTAAAATAATTATAAAACAATAATTAACATCACAATAAGTACACTGAAACAGAATTTCAATTCAAATTTAGAATACAAAATAACACAATTTTTGAAATTTCAGTGTCGCAGGTTCACTTAGTTTTTTTTAATATAATGCTAAATAAAGTGTTTTAAAACAATATGAACAGTAATAAAATATAATTGTTATATTTTAAAAAAGAAATATCACAAAATAAGATACTAGTACAATAAAAATACTATGTAAAAATTAATGTTAATATTTTAACAAATTATTTTTCCCTAATATTATTTAAACTGAAACACTATGACTTAAATTAGTGACCATGAAGGGCTGTACAAATTTGAACTGTTAACATAAAATTAATGCAAAGAAATATTCCAACAACTGCTATCCCAGGGTTAGAAGACTAGATACAAAGAGTACAATAACTACATTATTGCAATCAAATAATTAATCACACCTTAAAAACATTGGAATATACATTTGTGGGAAAATTTTATATGCAGATGATGTCTGGTGACAAATTTCTTAGTTATTCTAATACAAAAATTTCAGTATACTCTGTGGAAAAAACTGTCAATCAAACACTCCTAACTAAAATCATCTTCTGCATATAATCATGTTTTAACATCAAACTATCAGTCAATATTTCAATGTGCTATCTTTACTCATTCTGTATAATTATAAGGAGAGGAGGGTTGCCACACTACAAACTCAAATGACTCTCAAAAGTTCATTACAGGATATAAAAAGTTTCAAAGATGAAAATTATTTATCAACATAAAATGTAAGTTTTAAAAGTGATGTAAATTATTATTGAGAATCTAGTACGGTACATCATTTAAACAGTTGAAAAGGTGGAGTAGGCCTAGGTTTATCTTTAGTGTTAATAATATGATAATGTACTAATGCAAAATGTTTGGAAAGTTTGTTCAAAATAGAAATTTCAAGCATTTTTACATTTTCGTATTGATAAGCACCGAATTTGGAAGATTTTTATATTATACATATAAAGTAATACTGTGAAATACATTAGTTTTAACGTAAATTGTGGTGTTTAGTTTGCTAGTGTCATAAAGAGAGGAAATTTACAATATTTTGATTTAAATGTGATATTAGTGGCAACCCTTGTTATGAGGAATGTTAGCTGCCCAAAATATTCACAGAATTGTTATTATTTGAATCACTTAATTTAAAGGCAGCTACAATAAATCACATGAGACCACTAATACTGTGTTAAAACCTCTTAATATACAGTATTCTACCCAGTCTTGGCATCTATAATGATAGTATCTCCTGGGTATATATTATACGAATACAAACGCTTATTTGGATATTTCATTTCTTCTGCTCCCAAAACATCTTGTTCAAGATAATATAACTTCATACGGTTTGCAGGTATACCAGCAAATGGCTCTAACCGAGTCTAAAAAAAAGAAGCATTATACTATTTAAATACTTCATCTCTATATTTGAGTGAGTGAATAATAGTTTCAAAATGTTCATTCTACGTTGCAAAATCATAAGAAATGAAAATAAAAACTCAATCTATCTAACAAATAATACATTTTACGCATATTCCAAAAATATTGAATAAATTCCAGACATGTGAAATAATTAACTGCTGTTGAATATTTGAAATGTATTACTTGCATTGTTTTTATTTTAACTTATGTTGTGGTGTGTTGCTCCTTAAGTCTTGTTTGCATAAATATTATGACACGATAACCCATTCCCTTTCTTCCAACTTGTTCCCTTCCCTTTCTGCTTATGACGCTAAACCAAAAAACAAATGAAAATACATATTATACTTACTAACAACATTCAATCATACTTAAGTTTCACAATAAAATTTATCTAGGCCTACAAAATACAGCAATTTTAAAAGTTTTAATAAGTTATCCCCAAATAATTTAAATTGAATCTCTCAAATTCACCAAAATTTTAACTCTGTTTTTGCCTTTAGCCAATAAGTAGAAATAATCTAAATATGAATGACCTGCTAGACTAGTTAGGTAAACTCAAATTTGACAAATTACAAACCATTTCAAAAAAGAAAATAAGGAGTAGAGCTATAATAGGCAATAATGAAAAATTATGAGAATTATTTTCAGCATCAATTTACAAAAAGAGAACTTTTCATCTGCTAACTTTTAAGATCAGGTTCTACTATTTCCCTGTTAGGAGAAAAATTATCAGAATATTCAGTGATTCATTCAACAATGCCAATAAAATACTGCCAGGTTCAAAAAAAATACTGCCAGGTTCCAATATTTAAATAAACTGAAAGCACGGACTTCATCTGAATTCCATGAGCTCTAGGTCATTTAGATTGATATATCAATACTGAGATCTATTCATATAACTATATGGTTTTGTCATATACTCCCCAAAATCCACTTGTTGAAATATTTTCTTACCTTAAGTTCTCTTACAGTCTGATAAACATTTAACTCATGATTTTCCTGTCTTCCTTCAAAAGTTACTTTAACTAAAACTTTTGTTTCTGGTCGAAGATCAATGTTAACCAATGGCTCTAATTTACCATGCTTTGCAACAAGCTCATGATACCTGATAAAACAATATTTATGTCAGTTAATCAGTTACTCCAGACTGTATAAGCAGTAAACAATTTCCATATTTTATTTTGATTTGCTTTGTATTCTAAATTTAAAAACAAGAGTACTGTGGAAACTCTATAATGAAGTTATTTCTATTGTGATTCTTGTGAATGCTTGTTAGTACCACACAAAAATCATGAAAATGTTCCAAAGGCAAGAATATAAATCTTTTAAAAACAAATTAGATTGGTCTTTTTTGTAATTAATGAACAAGTAATTACGACTTCATAATTATTCATCTAGTAAAAGTTGAATGAAAATTGAACTTCAGAATGCAACCGTGAAAAAGTTATTTTACGTTGATATCCTAATTATTGTCAAAGAAATCATAATCACACTCCAAGGACAAATGGTTATTTCTCAAACTATGTAGGCCTAATAGATTTTTTTGTGCATTTATAGTACCAGATTTAACTTAAACAATTTTCTATTTTACAAAAAATTGTGGTATCTTATTCTCACTGCGAAACTATAGAAATACCAACATGTTACTAAGGGTAAATTAAAATTTGTACTATATATAGTAGGCCTAGTAAACACTCTATTTATGGACAAAAAGTGAGAAAGTCACCTCAATGTATTTGAGCTATTGGTATGTTGATTGAATCTTTACCTAGATGGTTGTTCTGTGGGATGTTTGTCCATAAATAATCTTATAAAAGCTCTTTCTGAATCTTCTCTTTCTAATGGTGTTATTATAGCACCACCATTTATCTTCTCAATATTTGGAAGACGTGCAATTAATAATTGACGTCTCTCATGTTCCGTGGATTCCTAAAGAAAAACAATAATCACTCCATTAAATGTCTTCAAATTACTCAACTCAAAATCATAATGATTACTACAAATACAGAAATAGAAATGCATTAGGCCTATTTTTTTTTTATTACTTTTAAAATAGGTCTACTGAATTATGGTTAAATTCATCTCTTTTCTTAAACAGGAAAAAAACATACTACTTTAATTATTTTCATTTTAGAAGTAAAAACTTAAACTTCATGAGGTGTACAAAAGTACAATTTAAAATTTTAAACCTGCATATTCTATTAATTAATTACATTAAATGCCTACTTGTATTATAAATATTTAAGACAATTTTCATTTCAAAACTGTAAAGAAAGTAATATTTCTGACTCTATTATTTTAATGCAACTATACATAGTAGTGCCATCATTCTTACCCCAAATAATGGACATCCATGAATTCTTACTTCCTTTAACTTTGGAAACTTTCTAAGTCTATCAATATCTTCCCATGTACTAATAAGTGTATTATTAAGATTTAATGCTAGTAAATATTGAAATGTTTGTGAAGTATAATCAGTAAGATTTGCTTCACTATCTGTTGCTGGTGAAGGTGGGGGTGAAAGTTCACTTGTATTTGTACAATCAACATTTAAGGATTCAATTGGACAATCAGCTAATACTAATGTCTCCAAACAGGGAAATGCAATACCTACAAAACAGAGACAATTATTATTATTGTTACCTCAGCAAATATACAACTTTATCATATTTTATAATAAAGAACTTACATATGTGTTAATATTCAAAATAAGAAATCAAAATGAACTTTTCTCAACAAAATATTTTCTTTATTCTTCGACAATTGTTTCATACTAAAAAAACACCATGATCTGAGCAATGAAAATACATTAATATAAATTCACAAACAACTGAAACAAGGAATAAAATTAATAGGGTATTGAATTTTTGCTATATAGATATAATCAAAAGTGAAAGCTTCATTTCATTAAAATGAAATACATTGTTTGAACAAATTTATAATGACATGACTTACCCAATCTTTTGACTTGAGACCAAATCTGAAGAGGATTACCGTTAAAATAGAGAAGCTTTATGTTTTGATGAATTGTATCACCAAGTTCAACTGTACCATAATTATTCACATTTAAACCCAACTCTTCTAAACTGAAATACAAAACAATACAAACTCTTAGTATTACAACAAAAAATAGTATCAATAAAATTAATCAGTCTCTATGATTGTACTTCAATGTTTTAAAATCACAAATCAGAATTGATATGTTATTATCTTGATATTAAATTAAGCAAATAAAAATTAGTTAAACTGCATTACGCATATTACTTATATTTACTGTTAACTTTTAGATGCACTTTTAACTACTATTCCTATTATTATTATTATATTTTTTTAAAGTTTTAATTATTAATGATTTTAAATTAACTAAAGTCAATTAAAGATCAACTTTAATTTCTTGCACTATTGTTAATGCTGTGAACTATGAATATATTGTTATATTTTGAAATATTAGCCAGTAAAGATTGTAATTTACTCAAGTGTAATTATTACTATATATTGCAGATAGGCTTAACGAAGTATAGTATAATTACATGACGATTGCTGAATTGTTATAATTGTGAATTGTTATAATTGTTAGTGTACATTTATGACAACAACAAGTTTCATTATTCAGCTTCATCATCTGTACATTACAACACAAACAAACACAAATTTCCATATTAGTACAAAGATATTATTTGTAAGTCATCTTCAAAATATTGTAAAGAACAAACACTGATTATTTCCATTCTTGCAAACTAAAGTAAAATAGCAATAGCATTGTGAAATAAACATTTTAAAAATGGGCATACACTGATCATAAATTTCACTCTATTATTAAAATATATTCCAATAGTATATGTTGAAATAAAATTCCTTCAATATATTGTAAAGTTGCTTGAATCACCAAAGAACCTAAGTAGAAAACTTCTGATGCTGAATGACTTGAAATGTTTTTGGTCTTCTTACCTAGGGGCAGTATTTAGTAGAAGTTGAACTGCTTGCCATGACACCTGAGTACCATTCAATATAAGAGTTGAAAGATTTGGCAATTGAAGCCCTTGGCATAATACAGGAGACATATCATGAGATAACAAGTTATAACTTAAATTAACAAAAGCAACTTGATTCATTGGACGCAAGATTTTCAGGACCTAAAATGGACAAAAAATGATAATAATACACTTTATTTCAAAGATGCATGTTAAAGAGTGAATAAATGTTTAAGAGTAAATTGTATCTTATAATGATAATATTTGTTAATATCCATTTTTTTCTTACCTCTTCCCATTGTGTGAGTTTATTTTGTGCTAAATCTAATTCTCTAACTCCACTACATTGATTGTGTAATTCATCATCTTCTCCTGCACAATCTATTCCACAATTATCTAATACAAGTAATGATGGTAAACGTTTACGTGGTCCTTTACGTGGTACATAAATAGCAATTGGTAATTCCATACATACTTCATCTTCTGGACCATATTTACATTCAATTGCATCTACTACAGAAGGCATCACTGGATAGATACACTAAAAATACCAAGCAAAATACTTTTAAACAAGATTATTAACAATTTCACTTTGTATACTAGAATATTTTTCATTAGCAGACTCTGGAGAAATTACAAGAGAAAAATACTCATTTTAAAATAAGGTAAAATACTCTCACCAAAATTAACATAGGAAAATCATGTACACTCTAAAATTTTTACATGTGACATCTTAATACACTATGTTTACATGGAAGCAGCAAATCAGCAGAGAAATGACTTTGTCATGCTAAAATTCAGTTTAGAGCGCTCTGTAATCACAAATTTAAATTTGCTGCCTCTATGTAAACGTAGTACTAATTATTTATTGCTAACCAGCTTAGTAGAAACTTGATTAGTAGAAAGTTGACACAAACAGAAACTTACATTAAGCCTACTAGGCCCTACTTTAGAAATTGAGACACCAGAAAATTGTGTAAAAAACACTACCGTTAACTTACTGTTTATGTGGTAACGGTTATATCACTTCCTTAATTGTCAGTAAATTTTTAATAATTTATTGCCTTTTTTGAAGTAGCCTAGTGGCCTACATAAGTAGGTAAATATGGCAGCAAATTTTTAATCTTGTCATTCTGATTGTCAGAAAAGCAAGTATAATGAACATTAATGTACAAAATACCGGTATCAAAATTGTCTCGTTTGAGACTAATCACAAGTCATTTTCAGTTTGGTCATTTAGTGGTGTGATTAGTCTTCTACCATCCCATTTAAAAAAAAGATTGCCCTCTTTAGTGGATTTGGGCATCCGAATCTACTATTTTTATCCAATTGTGACAAATTATACATCAATGGATGCAGAACTTCACAAACTTCATTTTTAGTGGGTTATTTAAACTGTAGCAATCACCATTGATTTGTATTAACAGTAAAACCAAAGATTTTTCCCTTATTCCGCCACATTCTCCATTCCACAAGAAAATCTTTGGTTTAACTGTTAATACAAATCAATGGTGAGTGCTATAAGTTTAAAAAACCCACTAAAAATGAAGTTTGTGAAGTTCTGCATCGATTGATTTATAATGTGTCACAATTGGATAATTTTACGGTACTGAAAACCAGTAGATTCGGATGCCGAATCCACTCAAGTGGGCAATCTTTTTTTTTAATGGGATGGTAGAAGACTAATCACACCACTAAATGACCAAACTAAAAATGGCTTGTGATTAGTATCAAAGCAGATAAGTATCAAATTACAAAGGAAATTTTTATTTCAGCTAATCCTGTAATTTGAATTATTTTGATTAATAAATTGCTTGTGCTAATCTGTAAAGTAAAACAAGTCCCTACAGGTATAGCTGTATACAACAAAGGCCTGAAATTATACATTATATTTCTAACCCCTACAGAAGTTTCATGCAATAGGAAATTTGCCTGCACTGTTTTCATGATGTTCGGCACACTATGTTCAGATGGTGCTAGATTTGTGCAATATCATCACAGCAAGTAACAGTGTTACCATCTGAAGAGAGTATGAACATCATGAAAACAGCGGTACCTGACGAATTTCCTATCGCATGAAACTTCTATAGGGGTTAGAAATTAATGACCATACTGTAATTTATTTGTTGTTTTCAACTATTCAATGATAGAGATTGGCTGTTGTTCGGAAGCGGGAAACTTTTACAAAATTAATTACTAAAATATTTTATTTGCAAATTAAACTTCACTATCAATTAACAATTTTAACACAAACATTGTTTCAATTTCAAACTTACATTATTTATAATTTATGTTTTTTACGTCAATTTTGTTGTACAAACAGTTTCTGCGGCCATCTTGCAAAGGTCAATTGAGCGTATGTGAGGCGTTGTGTACACTGCCAAGTGAAAACATAACTTTAGAAACGTGCCTTTCAAAAATGGCTTCCAACTTTTAACACAAACACGAAATTATAAGTTATGTAAGTAACGAAACCAAACTTTCTTAAAAAAAATTATTTAGTAGCTCGCTTCCTAAATATTTCCCTGCTTCCGAATTTTTTCCTACAGATTTGTTATTTCTAATGCAGAAGGTCTAACTTTCCAAAGTGATAGCCTATTCTCGTAACTTATTCATCTATTCAGAATGATATTTCAATTACTCCAGGACACTAGTAGCCTACTTGTGCCATTACTGAAGACACTTGATAGTAGAAAACATCACAATTTTTCTCATTGAATTTCAATGGAAAAAATTGTGATGTTTTCTGATATCAGGTGTCTTCAGTTATGGCACAAGCAGTAGTAAACAAACTGACAAACTTCAAGAGGTACTTTTGCACAGTTGTTGGACTCCCACAACTGGCACACTGAACAAAGACTGAGACAAATAAACATTACAGGTCTGGAGATAGACTAGCTGACTAGGTCTAGGTTTGTCTTGCTACATACTGGTCCTGATACTCTAGGACCAGAGTATCAGGACCAGTATGTAGCAAGACAAGCCTAGGTTACTTTGCCTTGTCCTGTTGTCTGGGAACATACTTATATTGTTAGACTAAACCAGTAAATAAAACCAATACCTAGGCTAACTCGAAAAGCAGGTTATAATTATTTTACCATTATTATTGTTCATACAGGCAAACAGGTTTACTAATAGTAATGATCAGGGAAGTAACCCATTTTAAAATGACTGTGCGACAGTAAAGTGAGAGTGTGATCACTCAAGTGTAAAGTCAAACATGAATATGCTAATAAATATATTAGTATGCTAATATTCAGGAGTTTTATCAGTTTTGGATAAACTGCGTTTTCAATATTTTCAACTTACCAAAACAGACTTTTTTGTTTAGACAAAGGAACTTTCCTCGCAAATTCTCCTTGCTCCCACACTCATTTACACTACGATGTTTACATTCGATCCCGCCAGCTGGAGTAACGAAACCTTGCCAAGTGGACGGATATTCTTTTCAGTGATATATTTTTTTCTTCACTTTGAATAACTAATATATTGTACTGATATGTGATATTAATATTTACGTTTTAATATAATGAATAATGCAAATGTTACATTAGAAAGCTGAAATGAGCTTCTTCAAGCTTGCTTTATCGCTAGTAAAAAATAGCAATATATTTTTATGGCAACATTGTAAACAGCTGTGAATTGAAATAACATGCGCAAAAGACATGCTCAGTTCAATTATAAGGATTGTTTTACGCAATTTGTAATGGGCACTATTTAAGTATGAATGAATGAAATTCAATATTTCAGGAAGGGCTAAAGTCCTAAAGAGATTTTGATTTATATTGACATTATTATTTGTATTAGCTGGAAAAATAAAGGCTAATAGCTGTAATAATTATTTTGATATACCGTATTTCTTACTGTAATCTCCTGTAAATAAGAAAAGCAAGTTATTTCTTCTCTATACTCTCAAGTAATTTGTATAAAATTTATTTTTCACATACAATTTGTAAATAATACTTTCAAAATATTTAGAAAAGTATAATCATGTATATGACACATTTTTATATATATTTACAATCTTGACCTCCCCCCCCCCCCCTTGGTGAAATATACTAGATCCAGAGGGCTTTTCACAAGCCACTTATTTCTATAAAGTATTTTTCATTCACATTTTTTCATAATATTTCTCCAAGTCATAATTATGTAAAAACTTCGGAGGAAAAAAGACACGGTATTTCTATTGTTATGTAGTTTTAAGTTTTCATTTACTTGAAAAAATTCTCATGTACGCCAAAAACTTATTGTAACATGCTTGGTAAAAATACTACGCGTAACAAAATTAATGTTTATAATGCTATTGACAAGTAAAAACTTGCAGCACTATCACTAGTATATAGCTTATATGGACAGTAACTTACAGATAAACCATATTATCTTATTGGTCATTACTCATATGGCATGAGATAAGAATAATATGACTAAGTTACAAAGCAATAACAATAAACCTTATTGTGACGATAAATCATAAATATACTAAAAGTAAATGTGTGCAACTGTATATAGGATAGTAACAATAATAAAATAATATAGAAAGTATTAAGAATGATTGAATATAATATTTTTGCCCATTTTGCCAATTCTCGTGATGGAAAGGGAGTTCGCAAGCAGCATATATAATCAAGGTTACTCCTATCCTTAAGCTAAAAAACCTTGTAAAATACTTAAATGAAATCGGGAAGTTTTATTCATCATTGACAAGTGAATGAAGTTTTTTATATATATATTTATATATATATATCACATTTCCTCCCCTCGACTAGTAATATTAAGGAATGTAGGTTCTGTTTGTACGCGTTACATATAATAACTTATCATAATAATTATATCGAGTGTTTGAAAAGACTCCCTTAAAATAGAATAACATAGTAATTTGAGTGGTAAAGAAATATCCCCCGCTCACTCGTGAAGTGTAATAAAAAAAGAAATAACTGTTATATAACAAATTAATGGAATGATTATAACAGCATTGTTTTATATAAACTTCATCTATACGCTTGGATGAATTCATTATATTTTTTGTTGCTTAAGGGGAAATCAGTATAATTTTTTCTCTGTAAGTGGATCAATCATTTCACTTTTCTTTTCTCCTTATTGATTTAGAATATAATCGTTGAAATATATATTACTAATAGAAAATGATATGTATACGGATGTAATACAAACGAAGAATGAAATTGATGACAAAATAACTACCTGCTTTGGTGGG
>JAQIWE010001667.1:0-15112 GCA_034698565.1 Campodea plusiochaeta
AATAAGAGATTACTTCTCGAAGAATATTAGATACACCTTTTATGTCCCATTCAATTTCCTTAAAATATATTTGATACACTTTTCATTAATATTTCTCCATTTCATAGAAAACCTTCTCCAATAGACTATGACACCACTATCCTATTACCACAAAACATAAACGCAGCATCCACACCAAACAAGCTGCTGAAGAAGTCCCATATATCACGAAGCGAATAAAGTATCACCTGATACACACTATTAAATCACGGTAGTTTTTCTATTCTTTGTAATTTCCCCTTCCATATGTGGTTAATAAAGCAGCGGATAGTGTTGATAGCACGCGCTTTAAGCGATCTTTCATTCTGATCACGTTTACTACACCTTATTCCAAGTACATACCAGCACAGACATCCCATTCAACCCTTTTCCGGAGAGAATGAGAGAGAGAGAATAAAAAAGATAGAAAGGAAGGGTCACGATCAAAAGAAGATTTGCAAGAATTATAAAAAGGTATAGGTATCAAGTACTTACCACCCAACTATTGAGTCAGGTTGGTCCAGTGTTAGCCGGTGGAAGATGCTGCATGACTGGAATTTTAAGTGATTTACTTTTTGGCAGTTACAGATTATTACTCTCCTTTTTTATTCTCTTTCAAGTTATGTTTATTGGGTGTTTTAAACGGTGGGGAAAATTGATTCGTTTAGGAGATTCATTCATTAATTAGTCGTAGTGAAGGTTAGGTTATAATAATGAAGGGAAATATTGATGGTTTATTTGCAGATATAATGAGTAGTTGATTTCCTTATAAATTGTGCAGATGTATTAAAAAAAATTTAGTATGTTATGTGTATAATTATTAATATACAATTTAAAAAAGTCGGGTGTGGAACTGAATGCAGTAAAATGAACTTTCTTCAAAAAAATTAATATATAAATAATAGTAAGAACATGATGTCACATGAATTATCTGCGATATTTTTCAATTTATTTTATTAATGATATAATATACTAAATATTCAGCTCTTATAGTACTTATTCCTTACAGGATATAATGTGAATACTGAATAGAGGTTCAATGGCTATAAATGTGAAACGAAGTCAATGTGTTTTAGTTTTTGCTGAGAAGAACAGTTATTATTTATGGTAATTACCAGTCACTATTTATGTATTATAAATATATTTCAATAATTACAAACAAGTATACTAAAGGAATGACGGAACATGTGAAATTAGCATCATAGTCCATATAGTTCAGTAGTTGCTGAATGTTCACTTTCAGAATAAAAGAAGGTAAAGTAAACTTTATAATATTCTAGCTGTCTGTACTTTACGAAAAAAAATTACTGCAGGTTAAAAAACCAACAGTTAAAGTGCAAACAATGTGTCACAAAAAGTGCAGCATAATCACTTCTCCATAGCAACAAATGTTATAATTAACCTTATAAAATTTCACTGTTGCTGCACACGTACAATAAATGCATCTGTTTCCTCAAAAGTAATTTCGTACGTATACTTTTCTGATAATCAGTCCATTTTATTTTCGTTGTTATTAGTCTCGTATTTCCTGCTTCTTTCATAATAACAAAACAAATAATAATGAGACGATAAATAAAGTTATAAATTGATGGAAGTCCAGGAGCTTAAAAACAATAAAAGATATAATAGAAACACAACTGTTCATTTTCCGAGGAAAACAATATAGCACGTCATACCATTGTTTAGAAATAGTATAGAGATCGCGTGCTTTTAATCAACAATATCTGACAATAACAGACAGACCAGTAACAACTCTGTGTGCTAATAAATATTGACTGCTGCTGGACTGATCATGTCATTACAATAAAATAATATATCAAGTCAATATTGTTGGGAATACGGAAATTTAATTTGGTTTATGCAAAAACTGTTGGGTTGCAATAAATGATGTGATAAAATAGGCAATATTTTGACTGTATACTTGCCGTTCTATATCCATTTTCATTTTCCTATATTGCCATTATCGTTTGTGTTGTCTTTTCGGAGTATACAACGAAAGAAAACGAAAGCAAATATGCCAAAAGGAGAATGGAAATGGGTGATTATAATGGCAAGTATTTACACAGTCAAAATATTGTCTAGTGATAAAATAAATGAAATTTGTTATATATTGCAGCTTTGCGTTGTATGAATGAGATTTTTATGTGAAATTTTATACTGAAGATCTGAAACTTAACATGATATCGATATAATCTGTTTCTTTAATCTAGATGATGGTATAGATTAAACATTGTACACATTTTAAATGTATGTGGATTGTATTTGAGGATATTCATTATTAAAATTCAATGTCGCACATGCCACTTTAATTATGTTTGACATTTTATAAAAATCTGTTATGGTGAAATTATATAATTTTTAAAACATAATGCCAATGATAATAAAATAAAAGCTCTATTTCAGTATCACATTTATATATACAATAAAATATCAATAATACTTTTTGTTCTTTTTATTTCTGAAACGACCTTCTACATTTATTTTATTGCCAACGTGGCTTTGGAGTACTCTATACATCAGCAGATAAACAAATGTTTACAAAATTATATATACTGTTGCCATTGATTGACAGCTTTGCGAATGACACTTCAAATAAATTAAGTTCTGTTTAGTATTTGTACATTTTCATGCGTTAAATTAATATTTGAAGCATCGAATTTCACAGAATTAGAGTAATTTCATATATACCTTGATTTTTTCTAATTTTTCATCATCACTCTTCTTTTTTGTAAGGATAACATGATATAATTTCATTGATCAATTATAATTATTTCCAATTGCAGTATCATAGTCATATATTATTTTTATTGGTTATTCTGTTTTTTAGACAAATAAGTTATATTTATGTCATTTGAAATAACATAAATATTTCTTGAAATTATCTCTACTTTAGTCCGGAAATCTCAATTTATGGTTTTACTAGGAAAAACAAGTTGTTGGAAAAAACTATCTTTTTCATCAAAATGTATATTTTAAGAATAATTATAGATGCAATTTTCTAATGTTTGCAAAATGAACCCCATGAACTAGCCTGACTTGATTAATGCCTTGTCTCTTGTGCCAGAATGAATAACCCACATGAATAAAAAAAGATTTACTCAGTAATAGTGAACATTTTTAGGCAAACTTGCAACAACTTGAAAAATCCTGAAAGAATCACAGGAAACAATTGTGAACCTGTAAGAACGCCTCTACGCTTGATGTCTCTAATGATACAGTGAGTCCTCTACAATGTAACATTATCTTAGGATCATTCCACGCTCATTACAATGATGCAAATACAGTGGTCTTGTGCTTGGCTAAATATCTTCATGGCTTAACAAAGGAAGGCCAATGGTCAGAAGAGCGTATCAGAGGTAGGCCACCATAGTAAAATGAGGTTGATGTTACTCTTTCGTGTGATGACTTTTTTTCCCTTTCTTTTTTGATGACACGGCTAAAGGAAACGGTGGGCAAAGGATGATGTGCACCGTTGATGCCAGCAGGACGTGTCTGCTGAAGCGAAACTACTGCTACCGGTGGCTACTTAGCACAACATTCAGCGACTTGCTGTTTCAAATCAAGCTCATTAACTTCCACATGCCTTCACTACTTACTTTTCTGCTTCATGATTGCACTTTATAGAAGAGGTCGATTTTTTTTGTTTGTTTTGCGTTTTTTTTTCTATAGAGTTCAAATGTTTTTGTTGTATTGAATTGCTAATTTAAAAATAGTGACATTTTTTAATAAAGATTATATGTTGTGGATACAAAAATGGAAGTGTCCGTTTGTTATCGTACATTCTCATGTAACAACAGTATAGAGAAGTTATGCTTTTGTGTAAGGAAACACTTTTATTATATTTTATTTATAAGGTTTTATTTTTCTTTGTACTTACAGTCCCATTGACCATTATATATAGTTCAGTCCATTCAAAGTTGTCAAAAATATCAGATTAAAAAACGTTGTAATCTTTCGTTGATTGTACTACCTCTGTACAATATGCAGCACGGATCAAATTCAATTACGGTCACTTCTTTAGGTAAACGTCGCAAACGATGTCGAAAAAAAGGTGACATAAAAAATACAAAAGATGTGAAAAGTACTTCCTAGAGGTAGTAAAAAAGTAGAGTGGTCGCTTTGAATGACCTTTCCAGGGTTATAACAAGCCCTCTTAAAAAATTGGGTCCACAAATCCTCTCGTGACCATTGGGTTTCTTTATTATTGTTATTATTTAACCTAAAAAAAGGACGTGAGAATTTCCAAACAGAACTTAAAAAACGAAGTCTGTTTCTTTATTTTCTTCTGCCACAGAATGTCATTGCTCATGCTTTTCATACTGATAGTCAATCAACCGTACGTTCGGCAATTTTTTTTTATCAATCATGCAGTAGAGCAGCTATACAGCTATATTACAACGCTTGGATAAAGAAAGCATGGTCGCAATAATAACTAATCTTATCAATGACAGCTTATATAACTCCAGGTGGGTATAAAATGTCAGTTAACTGTCTTTTTTTAATTTTTTGTAAACATTAAAGCTTCAAAGGTCTTAAAATACTTATGTAATAATTCAGTGGTTATTTAGTCGAAATTCGTTAAACACTAATCAAAATACTAAAAAATGTGCTTCAATACAAATATATAAAATTTAACAAATTTCACACAACATAATCATAAAAAAATGATAGCAGTCAGACAAATTCAAAATCTTTCAATTATAGGCAAACTAAACTTTATAAGAAAATAATAATTATAAATGCACAAAAGCAACCACAGTTTTAAAAAATATAACGTTGAAATTATGATAATTATTAAGAAATTTGCCTATTAGTACCCCCCCCCTCCCCTTCTCCCTAACTAATTACTGTTCAAATCAAATTCTTTTTGATGCTACTAAATCTTCATAATAAACTTTCTGAAATTATGGATTATTTATTACTATAATTACATAATACAGCTATGATATTGAAAATAGAATAAAACGGAATAACATCTACTGGAGGACAACCAGTCAGTATAAAAATTCTATTACTGACATACGAGTATATAAATAAATAAAAATGTATACAATATTTAAAATAAAAAATTCACAAATTAAAGTGTGTCCACCGGTGTGTGACATTTTATACGAACATAGTAATTCAAGGTGTCATTCAGGATGATAGCAATACTACATTTCAAAATACAAATTAATTTATCTGATGAGATATTAGTATCTTTCAAAATGTCATGTTATTAAATCATACTTCCTGTGTTTCTGATGTGGTTAAGTTTGAACCATGGCGATTTGTGTCTTGTATGCTGATCCCTTCTCATTTCTTCCGGATCACTAGTTTTAACAAAAATCTTACAAAGGTCTCTGACTTCCAGGTCAAATCATTTTTTGTGCATACTCATATCTGTAAGTATTAGAAGCAATGGACCATGCAATTAGAATTGGTAGAGTGAGTTGGTAATAATCATACATAGGAGAATATTTTTTTTTATAATATGCAAATTTCGTATGCAAAACTTTTAAAATTTTCATTTCTAAAAGTACTTCGATTTGAATCGCTATTTTGAATCAAAATATTCAAAAAATTGTACTTGTTCCTATTTAAAGAATCTATATAATGTTAGGTGTACTCCTAACATTCTCTTAAAAAAATAACAAAAACTTTAAAATGTAGCTGGTTACTGGAATGTCTGATACATACAGCTGTACAGATTTTGACTCCAGTTATTTAATTTTATAATATCAGCGAAGTTGTAGGTATAATGAAAACAATATATCACATTCATTTTGTGGTATACACAGGATGGGCAAAAAAAAACGGCACCGCTTTTGAAAATAGAATATTTTCTGACATATTGAAGTTGGAAAGAAGAATGAAGCAATGATTGAAAGAGAATCTTGTTCTCTTTCTAACAATGTATGGTTTTATAATAGTAAGTGCCGTAACCGCCTTAAAGTAAAAAGTGTCAAAAATAACAGTTGTTAGCAATATTATAACATTAAATATTTGTAATTTTCTCTGTACTATAGTTACAGAATGACTAAAAAAATGTTTTTGAAGAAAGTCTTAATGTGATCTTTATTATAGCAATGACTGACTGCAATATGCCTCAAAATTTCATAAGTCTTTCCATTAACAGCCAGTGAACGTACTCTGCCCATAACACCACTTCTCCCTTGTAAGTGGATTGGATTTTCAAAACCATGAAGAAATAGTGCTACGGTGAATTTCAGGACACTATTTTTAACCAAAAAAATTTGTTAAATCATAAATTATCATAATAATTCATAAAAACATTGTTTTTTGTTACTTTATGGCTTTGCAAAAAATGAAGCGTTTTGTAATTTACTAGTATTAGCAACTCTATTTTGTATGCTTTTCAGTTATGAGGCTGTAACGGTCGTAATACGGCTCTGATTGTTATAAAACCATATATTATTGGAAACAGAATAAGATTCTCTATCCAATGGTTTTTAATTCCAATTTCTGTGTTCAATATTTTAGAAAATATTCCATTTACAAAAGTGATGCCGTTTTTTTTTTTTTTTTTTTTTTTGCACGCATACTTTATCCATATTATTATATACACTGTCATTACTATACTGTATATCTGAAATTAAACCGGTTGAATAAGATTTGTCAATCAGTATGCGACGAGTATGTTATGCAGTTTTCTGTGGACGTATCATTCAGAAGAAAATTCGTATAATCTATATGCCAATATGCTTGGATGATGTTTAATTTATACATTTCAAAACATTTTAATCCATTATATTGATTAACTGAGCTTGAGTTTGCTGAAAGCTGAACATAGAAGATTCTATAGATATTCCACGAAGTATACATATATACAATCATAATTCACTAAACTCATTCATTAATGCAATAACAGACGAGAATATAAACAAATGGTATTAACAAATATAATTTTGTTATGTCATTAACTGTATACTAATTTCAAAAATATGAAATACAGAATTGTTATACGGCATAACCGAAAATGTCAAAAGTCAGGCTAACGGCGAAACACACAAGAAGATGTTGGAAACCGAAATTATGAACAAAAAATGATAATTCACCTTTATCAGAATTGGTGATTGGTGTCAATATGTGGTCGTGAGTGGTGTCCTTTGTTCCTCCCGACTAAGTAGTGTTTGAGGCGTATGTCCTCGTGGTCATTGGAAAGAATATTCCACTTGGTCAATCACCAGTGGAAGAAGAAAGAGAGAGAGAGAGATGAATGTTACACACAGAAAGAGGTTGAACGAACCAAAATGACATTTCCCTTCTTTCAAACGTCACCTACACTTCAAACTTTACAATAATGCTATTGAAAGGAATATACATCAAATGAGGACGACAAACATTTACTAAACTTCTACTTGGTGGAGGTATTCAGAGGCAAAATATTTTACCAAATTTTCTCATAAAGTGTACGCTATTTTCGGTGTAGTAATGACAATTACTGATAATTTTTCGTTTGAAAAATATAAGTGGAATTTCAAATTTTTATTTCAAAATCTTCATCCACATTTTGTTGTTGTTGTTGAAGATATATTTTACTGATGTTTAAAGTAAACTAAGACATTTCTGTGCTATAAATAATAATTAAATAATACCGATAATGAAACACCGAATTATCTTTTATTCATCCCGCTGTGGATAATGTTGTAGTTTGAGCAAAGGATCATGAAGTCTTTAGTTTGAGTATCTTCATATTATATCACCCGGTTGAGTGTACAGTATATTATGTCAACTTATGACAATTCTAGATGGACTTTTTTCAGATATAAAATATACATTTTCACGAACAGTGGTAATTATAACACTTCATATTGTGATTTCAAATAGACACTAACTGTAAGATGAACTCTGATTCACAAATAATAAGTTTCTTTCCGTGGTGAAATTTCATTTTGTAATAACGTTTTCTGAAACTCGTTAACGTTACCAACAATTACCATTTCTTCATTTCCAAGTTTTTTCTATATAGAAAGGTACACATAATTTAACCTTTCGTCTGTGACCCCTAATACCATAACACATTTTTAAGATTTATTATTGTATGGGAACCTGGGAGCTGAGACAGCTAGCAGCAGTTTGCAGTTGAAAGTAGCTTGCTGAGACTACATGCTAAATCATTTTCATTATCATGACTTTTTTTATTTGCCAATTTATGATCAATGATGAAGCTGACCCGTAGAAAATACGTAAAAAGACTTTTTTAGATTTAAAACCCACAATTGATCCTAAAAAACGTAAAAAGATGAAAAAGGAAAAAGAATCGCCTTTCCCATGAAACCAGGGATATTTTATTCTTATAGTGTATTGAGTACAAATGATGCTTAACATGCGTACAAATGCATTTTCTGCATGAAACCAAGGGAATAGAATACATAAAAAATGAAAACGAATAAAGGAACAAATAATAGAGAGGAAAACAGTTCTGATTACATTATGGAGTTTGGCAGTTGCCAATAGCTGGAACCATACACAGAATTACAAAACCTGAACCAAATTTATATTGAGTTCTTTTTTTTAACTTTTTTCAGCACATTATTTGTTATTATCACATAGTCATTAAATTATTATTACTCATCATTAAATCGTTTTTTACATGTACGAACTATAATAAGAAGTTATTTACTGTAGATCAAAACAAATTTGCAAAATCAATCATCCAATAATTCAATTAAATAAATTAAAACAACTAAAAAAAAAAATTGGAAAATGCCGCATTAATAATCGAAAGAATACCAGTTTCTTTGAAGAACTGTCATTAAAATATATTTACAAACTCCATCGGCTTTCTTTCGTTTTTATAAACCCAATCAAATAATATTAGATAAAAGTAATTGGAATTGTTAGACCTATCATATTTAATTAAGAACGAATATACGTTACTCAGTACAATATCATCGAGTAAATACATCGTCTTCAAAAATTATCATATTAGGTTTTCAAACAATGGTAATCGACTTTTAAATGTTAATATGAACTATATTTTATGGTATCATAGCACAGTATTTAATAATACATGCACACAAAATCCATTTTATTCGAACTAAGAATAACAACCAACCCTCATCACGTTTTGAAACTTCGTTACTCGAACATAGACGAAAATATTTGGAAGGAAACCATAACGAAGTGGGAATTGGTAGGGTGAAAATGCAATTTACGACTTGTAAAAAATCCTCTGAGCATTTCTTAAGACATTCATCCTATGACTTCTTCAAAAATAGCCCTCTAGAAGAAAAAAAACACAAAGGAAGGAAGTGATGTCACTGCGGCATCAGGGTCATGATTGTCCAATGTCCCACATCATTCCTCAAAGAAGAAAAAAAGGTTCGAAAAAAGGGGCATGGTAGAATAGCCAAGGGATGTATCTCCACTACTAGAACGAATATGAATTATGAAAGATGAGTGGCAGTAGTAACATAACATTTCTTACAGATATATATGACTTGAAAGAGAGGAAGACATAATTTTATATTTCTTAGACCTATATGCAATGTATTTTTGGTTGAGCTCTTCAGCACATACCTTCCTGAAAAGGAAGGAGGATTTGTTAATATATGATTTGTTTTCTAACGGAATTACTTCCATGATGGACACAACATCTATTATCCCATAATATACCATATATAGCAATGAATCATATATATTTAATATATATATATATCATGAATTCCCCAACTAAGCTTTAAGTTAGTGTAAATTGTCAGGTGTGGTTGTGAATTCAGGTAATTTTACTGAAACTAAATCAGTAGTGGTTATTGAAATGAAGAAATCTAATTATGTTTCAACCGTCTACCATTCACGATAATTAGAATGTGAATCTGAAAACATAAAAAAGAAGTAAAATAGAAAATAAAAAATAACTTGACTCATTCTATTTTTTTTTTCTTCAAAATCGTTTATTGTTTTCAAATTATTTCAGGCCTTCTGTTATTTATTAATTTTCACAGTTCAAGATTGATTGGATATCCTTCACACATTTTTATTCTTCTCAATTTTGTTAATATTCTGGATGTATGGAAAACAAAAATAATTATGTTAGTATAATTAATAATTCTTAAAAAATATCTTCTGTTTGTACAGTGGGTGGATCAATTCCTGTAACATTCACTGTTTGTTCCACTGCTTTCGTTGGATTTTTTTTCCTTTTATTTATTTATTGTCAGAATATCTAATTTATTGTCACTTTGTTTAAATATGGATGCAGTCTCATCTCACTCTTAAGCGTAGCAATAATTTTTCCCTTTGGTTCCCTCGAGTTCGTTTTTTGTTTTGTCCATATGTTGGTCTTGGTCTTCCCACGACCTTTTCTTCCACCCTCTCGCTCCAAAGATCACTTTTTCTAGCCACTGTTTAATTTTAACACCCTTTCCCTTCACACTTTTTTTAAGTCCAGTTGCTGATGCTGAAGGAAGATGTGATTTGCTAACATTCTACACAATATGGTAGAGTTGGCGGACACTTTCTCGAGACAGTTTTTTCTTTTTCTTTTTTTCTTCTGTGTGTCTCATATTTCAGCCCATGTGCATGGTGCAGTCGGTTTTAGTAGGGATTTACTCGTTTTGTTTGTTTGTTTTTTAAGTTTTGTTATACAGAGAACACATTGGGTTACTTTACCATTCTGATGGTAGTCATCATGTTGCGTTTATAACATGGCGGTTTTGTGTTTGTGATATTCATCATTAAATATTGTCATATTTCTGCTTTTTTTTTTAACTGAATCTCAAATATTTCAGGAATATAAATATGTAAATGTTATCAGTTATTTTTTACTTTATAAAAGGAAAAATTGTCAACTTGTTAGAAATGCTAATTTCAAAAATGAATTCTGCATAGTTTGTAGATCCAACTTTATTAATGGGGCAAATAAATACTACCTGATCCCAATTTTTACATAATTATTATAATTCGCTTTTACTTTATTATGGAGTAATAACATAATTATGTGAAATGTGACTCAAGGCTCAATCAGGGTCTGATTAATGACAATAATACTTCAACATAAATAACTTTTGTATAAATTGAAATGCTGAGCATTATTTTATAATAAAACGTAAAAAGTAAAATAAATTTCTGCGATAGAATTTGTAATAAATATTTTGATTTTGATCCATTCTAGACTTCACAGTTACTAAATTTCATTGTGTTTCAGAAAATAGTATTATATGTTATAGTACAGATGTTATCATACGAGCTAGTGAAGCTTATACGATTGTGAAAGAGTTTAATTTTAAGTTGTAATTTGGTCCACATCGTTTCTCCCCTATCCCACGTGCTGTAAGATTGAGAAGATGAGTCTGAGTGGAATGTTGTCTCTTTGAGGCGACGCTTTTTTTCTATGTCCCCTTCCCAAACAGCTATCCATTCTTTTGATCTTTTTCCAAAGTAACAGTGACACCAAATATGGCCCATACAAAATAGTCTCCAACCAAAACGACGAACACACAGAGAAGATTTGTTGCTTAGCATATGCGAGCTTTCTGTTTTAGTATATCATCAGCTACTATATATGAAAGTTATTTTTCCACATACAAATACAGTGCACTTTTATGTTGGAACAGCCCATTAAAATACTGTACCAATTAATAAATGTGTCAAAATGCTGTTGACTTTAATGGTTTTGCTGTTATGATAATAAAGGAAAACGATATAATGGTATTCAACTTTATTAAAAATCATTCTTGTTAGATACATAAATTGTTCTGGAGATATAGGTGTAAGTTTATGCAATAATTAAAGCATTTGTGTAATTGATTAAAACATCTAAGATAGCCAGTATACTGAAAAGAGAAATGAAGTCATGGGCCAACTGTATTTCTAATTCCAACAGTGCATTTTATCTTCTGTTACAATGACATCTGGAATTCTAATTAAATAAATTAAAAATCTGACAGAATATTCTTAATTTCTATAAAAGTAAAGCAATATTATCTTATTGAACTTATGCTAGTAATACATGATACACCTTGCAAAGTTTTGCTTTTTAGTAGTACATCCAGCATCTGTAAATAACATTATTAAAAGCAATAACCCCTTCAATACACTTATTGTTTCCAAAAATATCGAAAAATTCTGAAAATTGAATGAAAACTCTCCGACGAAAAAAAATATATTCTAAATATTGAGCGAACGTCCAACTATGCTGTGATTGTAAGATTGTCACTCCAGCAAGTGAAGATGTGAAGTGTGACAGGCCAAGAGTTACGCAAGGGAAGTTTTCCTGCGTGCGGACCAACTATTGTGAAAGATATCCATGAAACTAACATGTAATGATCAACACTCTTTACTTATATTATAGCGTCCTTCTTCCTTGCAAAGGAGAAAAATGCATTTGTTTCAAGGTTAGAGGTGAACTATTTCAACAAGGACAACACAGTTAATGAGTGGAGGAATATACATTATATACCTACACTAATATACTAATGTCACATGTCACATAAAAGACTTTTTTCTGTTTCCTTAAAATATTATAATCATTCTTTCACAGCAGTAATAAGTGCTCTGATCATAAAAAGAGTATTGTGATTAGTTTACTTTATGAGTTTATGTTGATGACAGCAAGGATCTTTAATTAAAGATTGAAGGAATATTATAACACAGAGTATTTGAAAGATATTGCAAATTACATGTTCATTTGTTTGCAAATTTTGTAGAGAGCCTTATACTGTTCACTAAGTAAATCCTAATTTTTACTTAATTGCAAACAGCTTGCTGATTACGGGGAAGTAGAAAATGAAGTCATTTTTTAAATTGTAAAATGAACTTGCCATTTTTATAATAATTGGCATTTTTTTAATCATCAGGCATATATAGTACCCAGAAGGTTTTATTGTTAATAATAAAACATTTGATGAAATAATTAATTAAAAATAACGTAGATACATTTTTGTTTTTTTAACTGATCTGTTCATAATATAATTTTCCTTAAAGTTTCTTAGCAAATACATTGTGATTTATACTGAACTATGACTGTTGCAAATAATTATTATATGAAAAAAATATTGTAGGGGAAAATTAAACTACTGATAACACTAATAATTCTGTGATTCATTTTTGGTCAAATTATCTAGACCATAATGCACTGGAAGTAATAATGTTGTGAAATGCTAAAACTGAGAGAATACCTTTGAAGACCTATAGTTGCTTAGTTCGCATTAGGAGTAACTTTAGGTATTGTTACTCATTAGGTATTGTTACACCGATTTGGAGAGTGGAAACAGAATTTGTGCAACTTGAAAAATGTGAAAATATGTGTAGTTACTGTTTGTTAAAATTATAATTATGGTAACATAAACAATTTCAGCATGAGATAATTACGTTTATAATCAGAAATAATATTAAAGAGTTCGATTTTTAATAATTTATACACTCGTATATACTTTATATATAAAAGTAAAAACACATTTCAAATATTTTGTCGTATTTCACGTCAAATTTAAAGTAAATAACAAATAAATGTCTGTAAATTAAACAATCTCCATAAAAAACTATAATAACTAATTTTAGAATAATTTATCTAAAAGTAGTGTAATGTGAGTCCCATTTTATTTTGCGGTTTTTGCAATGTCCGCGACTTGAAAGAACTAGTAGAGAAGCACATGTCCTAAACATAAACTTTTTTGTTTACGTGCAACGTGAAGTAGCCAGTGGTTTCGTCACGTGCAATTATTCATTTGTTTGACGTGTACTTTTTCATTTTCATGGCAATGGTGTTCACAGTGACGTCGAGGACATCAGTGGCATTCACCGACGTCGTTGACAGTCTCTCGTTGAAGGAGAGAAAAAAGAATGTCCTATTTGCAATTTAAATTTAATTCACTCTGTGGTTTTGTGGAAAGTTGGTTTTTAAGTGTCAAATAAATATAATAGCAAGCTACTTTTGTTTACAGTTGTTATAGTGCTATAAAAAGCATTTTCAGTACTAATAATTAAATATTAGAATTACATTGACCCGGAGGATATAAATATTACGCTGCTTTATATTGAAGATGGATTAAAGTTTAAAAAACATGGTTTGATATAAAATGTGCATTCCTAGTGAATCTTATCAGTGCCAATATGAATATAGTCTTTTATAAGAAATTGAAAATTAGAAATTTAATTCACGAAAATATAAAATAAATGAGCTTGGAAAATATAATTATTTAGATGTTCAGTATAATATTGAGCTGTAAAAAAATTTCATTTTTGATGACAATTATTCTATTTAAATATTAGTCTCGATGATAAATTTATTACCAGAATATTGCGTATATGCACTGTATGTCTGTAACATGTAGGTAAATCATTGCTTACAGCTCTCCCTATTATATAATTGATTTTGATACACTTGAAACTATAAAGCAAAGGAGTAAAAATAATTATTCATTTTCCAAAATAAATTGCAATTCAAACAGCGTTATATAAAGTTTATGTCAAACTTATTGTAATGGCTATAAAAATAATTAAATATTTATTTTAATATATGGTGTCCCTTTCCCCACCTTTCTTGAAGGTAAATTATTTCCTTCAGCAGGAAAAGGAAGGGTAAAGTAGGTGGGAAACATTTACTGTTTTTTTTTCTCTTTTCCTTATTTTTAACCTTATCCATTGCGGAATGAGTAAAAGTAAAAATATACCTCACCGTAAATCTATTCGACTATTTCGTGATGATTAAAGTGGTCCTTTTTTACAAAGTATTCAAATATGAAAAAAAAAAAAATCGGAACGAACTTTTCTTGCGTAACATCAATTTTGCATTTTACTTTTCTAATTACTATCGAGTCGTTTTCTATTCAATTTGCTGGTAACGAGTTATTTTTGATCATTAATCTCTCAGTAAAACGATGGTACAAATATTTTATTTCAATTAATTCAATAACACAGCATCTAGTATAACATCAAGCTATCTAATTATTGTATTATTATTTGTTACCTACTAAGTTTGTGGAATGAGTATTATTCAAGAAATCACTAATGGTTTATTAGTTATATATATATATATATATATATATATATAGTTTTGTTGAGTTGTTACACCAGATAAATACGTTTTTCTTGCGATATTTCGATGAATTTATTCCATCTTTTTCAAGCGATTACAAAATAGAAATAG
>JAQIWE010001668.1:0-15109 GCA_034698565.1 Campodea plusiochaeta
AGGCGATGTGGCAGCACTGAGCTCCTACCGCTCTTTACCCCAGGGTTGTATCCCTCGTACCCATTTTAAGAGACTGGGGAACACCAGGAGTAATCATGGAGGAATGTGGGGAGTAAAGAAATATCACCGCACACCGGATTTGAACCCGGGAACTCCAGCACCACAGGCTAGAGCCGTGCCTCCTGACCACGGCGACTCATATTGTGCTGCAAATTACAGTTTTTAAAAATGGACAGTTGATAATGTTAAATATTTTATTAGTTAATTGATGAAAACCTTATCTAAATCTTGTAAAATAAACCTGAATGGAGCAACGTGCTCAAGATTTAGTGCAGCATAGCGTGCATTACAATATTACAAACAAAAATTAAAATTGGAAATAATAATCATTAACCAAATTACGACAACTCAGTTGAAATTTAGTAATGAAATATAAAAAATATGTTATTCATTTATATATATATTGATTTTGTCTAATCCCTTTATAAGTAGCAACTTACTATAGTTCTTTACGTTATTTTAAAAAGTATAAAAACACACTGTTGATCTTTGTAATAGGAAATGAAGAGAATTCGTATTAGCTTCCACAGCTCATTTCCGAGTTTAATGTAAGCATTACTGTAAACCATTTTCAGCAATGCTCTTTGAAGAACACAGTCGAGAGCTTATGTAAACAGTTCCTATTCTAAATTTGGTGTACTATACAGCTTCATAAATCATGAAAGCTAATTCACATAAAATGCAGAAAAATCCTTTGAAGTAAGTTGTATTACTCCATAGTGCTTGCTTGGAGAAGCAATTTAGTGGACATTGTTTGAACATGAGTTTTGTTTTCACCCTCATCATCATCACACTCAACGTGGAAAATAAGCAGTAGAGAAAGTGGAAGTGTTTAACATCACAATTCACATCAATGGCACAACGAATACGAGGAATAATCAAAGAGATTTAGTTTTGTTTGTTATGGAAATCACATCTTCAATTTGTCAAATTCTTGGGAACTTCAGGAACATCTCACAATATTGATTTAAATATCAAAGGTAATCTAGAATCCAATATTTGGCTACCATTATTGATATTACGGACATAAATTTTCGTGATTTCACCTCTCTACTCTCAATTACTACAGCTACAATATTATTACTAAAGAGCAGACAAATATTGTACTATATGCTCTGTTGATAATATTGTTGCAATTTTTTTGTAAAATGTACGTTTTTTTTATTTTTCAGTAGTCTTATTAAAAATAATAATTAATTATCGTAAAGTATATAACAGCTTAAGTAGTAAATATAAATATTATTACATAATAACGATGAAGAGTTATCATCAGGAATAGTATCGAACCTACACGTTACTGCAGTATATATAATTATATCTCTAAATACGAGCACAATATTAGTAATGAACGTTCTGCACATTCCTTACGAAATCAGACTTTTCCATAAGTTTGAGTAAATGATGTGGTAGTATTATATACTGTACAGTATTGCTTTTTACCCTAATGTTATTGTCCTCTGCTGGTACTGACTATAGAGGTTGGATGAACTCATGTAGAGGAGAAGTGCTGAAGGATTAATAAAGAAACACACAGAACCCTCACAAATTTAAACTCTAGATCTTCTTCATCATTGACTATTGACAATTACTCTACTCTTAAAGTATTCGCTTTACTAACAAGTGAGCAAAAACTAGTGCATAGACAAAATACCTAATATATTTCGTCTATAAACTAATGGTTCGTTTAGTTTTTCACGCATACCGTTATACTTTTTTTAGATCGAATTTCCTTTAAAAGCTGGAATTTTATTCCTATGAAATATTGAAAACATCTTATAGGAAAGTGCATTATTAATTTATGACAGAGACAGTGATGCACGTAAATGAAAGTATATAATATTAATTCTTGATACTTTACAATTAAGGCGAAAAAAAGTTGTTGCAGTGCTCTAACATCTATATACAAGGTGGCCCAAAAAAAGTGAGACTTTTTTTAGAACGTCTCTTGTCGCGTCTCTTGTGCAAAATGACAAGAAAAGGATAGAAAGAGATTATAATTAAAGAATGTAAAAAAGAGTTATAGATATATGCTATGTAGTTTACGATGGATTAGAAAAAAATTAAAAAAATATTTTGTAGAAATATACCGTGTTTTCGTGTAAAATTTCACGTTTTATGTGGAAGGCCGTAGTGGTCGTACTATGTCAATGATTTTTGCAAAACTATACATTTTTGGAAAGATAACAAGATATTCTTTCACATTAAATGAAATGTCTCATTTTTTTTTGGGAGGGGGGGGGGGGCACCCTGTATACTCGATAGTACGACAAGAACTGACACTGCTAACAAATATATGCGCTGAAGAATGTTTTGAACGTATTTCGTATAATGGGTGGGAGTGTAAATTGAGAGGATCACTCATTGACATGTCTAAATAAACGTGAGAGTGATGCTGTTTTATGTACTAAGAAAGCACGTTTACAGGAAAGCTATATTATATATAGTTGTTTGACAAGACTTAGGCACTAATTTGCGTTGACTTATTATTAATCCTTGTTAATAACAGATATTATTTAAACAATTAATACGACCAGACTACTCGAGATATTGATATATTATGTGATCATTGATATCACTTAAATGTTATATGTATCAACATATACGTTCAATTTTCTGATAAATTAAAGATGTATTATGATGTACTCTATCAGATAACTGAGCCTTGATCAGCAATGGAAAATTCCAATTTAATATTAATGGTTTTAAGTTTACTTTGTTTTAAAAGTACCTTCAAATTTGCTCACTTCATAACATATTTAAGATTACACGGTAACTAAATCATGCAATGGCTGTCAACAACGTTTAGCATCATAATAGCGGAAAATAAGACATTTATATCATCGTTGTTTTCTTCGGTGAAAGAAAGGTTTTAACCGCACAAAAGACTCACATTATATTTATAAACTCAATATCTTTCTATCATTACATATTATTCGAGTCCACCAACTGAAAGAAAACAAATAATCGTGATGTATCAGTATCATCTATCAGCGACGATAGACTTCATTGAAAACACTAACGAACGAGAAAGCATTGAATTGAAAGAAAAGAAAGTCTTTGTTTTCTACCAATTTCCACTCTTCTTATATATACTCAAGAAAAAGTACTTTCTTTTCTCGCTTTAGGCTTAAAGAACGGTGAAACCAAAGAAAGTGTATAAAACAAGAAGTGAACGAAACAGATAAACAACGAAGGAAGAAAAAGTAAACAATAGGTTTATAGACGTATCACCAACACAGCAGTTTCCTCTTCGAGATTTAAAAAGACATCACACCGCCCCTCAGAAATACCTTGTAAAACTCTTTCGAACAATTACTAATTTTAATCATTGTCTTAATTCGGATCTTTCTGTCTCACATTTGCTTTTCGGTTCTTTGAATTTAATTTCACAGTTTTATTAATGAATAAAGATTTTGTCAAATGAAAGAAGCCTCAAGACTCAGAGTCATTTGTTAGCATCTTATCTTCCTTTTAAGGCAAAGCTGACAGTGTTTTAGGTATTTTGGTTAAGAACAGAATGAGTAGTATGAAAGCAAACTAGAGGATGAAGGTTCCGCTCATTTCATGAACGCTTAATTTCTCTTGAAACAATGACTTTCAATCCTCCCGTTATTTACTCTTCTTGTCACTTTCTAGCGCATCATTTATCAGGTAGAAAAGTGAAATACTAAATAAAGTTAATGACAGATGATTTATGATTTCTTGGTAGGATGGTGAAGGTGATAGGATGAATATTTAAGTTCATAAATCTGGAAAAGTCACTCGACTATGAGAATTTTAATATGCGGGGTCTAATATTCTTATAGAGAGAGATGAAATGAAATACAGTATCGAACAAAAACAGTCATTTTTGGTAAAATAATGTTGACTAGTATCAGACAGTGTGATTGTTTCTTTGTGACGAGCTGCAAATATGCGATAATGAATTGCCGTAAGGCTCTATTTGCTCTCCTCGACAGGACGAATTGCCACAGGGACAATTATCGTATAGAAGAATGAGGTATATTATATTATAATATTATATGAATATACTCTTGTATTGTATTGGAGGAATTTTTGCTACACTTCATCGGTATTCTATTTCGAATTGATGGCAATGCTTAAACACTGAGTTATAACAATGAGAACATTTTATTAATTTTACATTAATATTGCTTTTTTATTGTTATAATTAATTGTTAAACATGGCCTTCCAAGTTTGAATCGAAATGTCCATATATTTATACTGAGAAAAAAAGAAAGAAAGAATCTAGTTTTCCTTTCATAATTGTTAAAACCTAAATAAAAGGTAGTGCAATAGAAAGTGCAATAAAAGATAAGCTTGTGTGAACATAATAATACGTTACATAAAATAAATCACGTGAAGTTTGATAAAAAGAAAATCCATAATTATAATAATATGCTTGAAACAGTGGTGAGAGAAATGAACATTAGCCATTCATTTTCATCACCATGGATAATAATGTGGAGAAATGAAACATGTATTATAGTTATATAGGAACCTTTTCATCCATTTCCAGTATCGATATTCACTATCTGTTGCAGCTGACACTATCACACTTTTAAATGCGCAATTTATTAATTTTACGCTTAACCAACTTTATTGCTTTATTCCCATGCAATTAAAATTGATTAATTGTTTGATAGTATACGTGATATTGATTCTGTACATATGTGTTTTGTGAAAGTTATCATTATTATTATTATTATATTTAAATTTTGTTTATACTACATACAGTATATACAGTACACTTCGGTTTGAGTACGTACGGTATATACAGTAAACACTCGTATATTATATATAGTGCATCCAAAATCTTACGAACCTAAACTGGTTATGCCTTCAAACTGTTTTAACAGGTAAACCCATTGTTGACCACTTGTTTGGGAGAATCATATTTTGTGTTTTCTGCACAATTCGCATGTTGGTCAAAGGAAGCAAATAAGTCAACGAAGGATTATCAATTGTTGGAATGTCAGAAACACCCTTGATGGGTTAAACGATTTGGGTCCGTAAGATTTTGTATAAGGTATAATAGAGCACCTGCTTTAGCAATACTGTATTGCAGGTGTATTTCAATGTAAGTACTATTTTCTCACGTAGTTCTTCACTTACGTCTACGTAATTATAAAAAAGTTGTTTATTTTATAGCAACAAAAGTTGTGAAAATTTGACTTATAATCAGTATAACGAAGAATAATTACTTGATTGATGTTATTTCCTCTAACCAAGCAATGTGAACTTAATTAAAGTATATTTAATAATAGTTTACAAAGTCAATCTCAAAACAAATGAAATGATTATTTCATAATATTAACTTACACTCCTTACACTCTACGGAACTTATACATGGAATGGAAACAGTAATTCTCTGACTTTTCAAGTACAGTGTATCTATACATTCCAACAGAATAAATATACAGTTGAAACTTCTTCAAAGCTGTAATTATATAATAAAATGCTTTTCAAACATGTAATAGTATAACATCATTAACTTTTATGGAAATGAGATTCCGTTTTCCGAGTTAATACATTCTTATGTGCACAAAACAAAAAGGAGAAAAAGTACGTCAGAAGAAGGAGAAAAGTTTCATTATTGTTTAAAAGTCCTTTAAAATTCTTTCATTTTTGTGTATATATTTCTTTAAAAAAAAGTGTTAGAGAAGGAAGCCGGTCTACTCTTGCTTTTTTCTCTAGAAGTATATACTGTATCTAATAAAATTCCGAAGAATAAGGAAAGAGTCTGTGTATAGTGTAAGTTGTACAGCTTGAGATTTGACTTGCAAAGAACCATTTGTGTTTGTATTCGTCTGGTACAAACAGTAGAAGATTTTGCAGTAGCGTAAGTTGCTTTTTCGGGACCCATTAGTAAATGTTTTTTGTAGGTTTTATATATAGAGGACAAATGTATATTACCGAGAAGGGATCAATTTCAGATATTCTCAATTGCTGATGCGAAACTTTCAAAAAAGTTCAAATACAAATGTTGCAGAATACAATGATAATTTCTTCTTGTTGGAAACTGCTCTTCATATGAACAGTACGTACACAACCCTATATCAAAGGATTATACTTTGTATTGACCGTTTTAGTTTATTTAAACTTCACTTTAGACCTTGGCTGGTGTTTTGTATTGCTAATATTCCCCAATTTTTGAAACGATGTTTGAACTAAATTGAAGAATAGTGTTAATAATGATCTTACATAAATTTGACTTCATAATAAATACATTGACAGGTCAAAAATGGGTGATAGTTCAAGTGAAATGGACAATATCAATGAACTGAAATTAAATGTTACAGTCGAAAAAAAAGAGTAGCATCAAAAACATTTCATAAACCTGCTTTACAGAGAAGCTTCTGTCTCATTCCAATATCGTTTTTTTCATCTGACTGCATAATTATATTATTCTATATTTAATTATTTTATATATAGATTAACCATTTGTAGGTAGTTATTTTTCAAGATCTGCAATAGTACGCCACTGAGTTATATACTGTTTCAGGTTGTATTGTTGTTTTCGTCGAGAATGCGTGAAAAAAAAAAACGACGGAGCTGACGAGAAAGAAGTATTTCAAGCGTCAGGAATTTTCCCCTTTTGTATAGCAAAGGAAAATAAAAAAAAGAAAAGAATTGCTTGATATCATCTTCTGCTATGATATATTCAAACCTCGTTTTCACTCAGGTGGTTGTCGTTATAAGCAAATATATCTCAAAGGTGATGTATACGTATGCTTTTTACATCACACTAATTTATTTATGTTCATGAGTTATATTATTATTTTTAACGAATCCATAGTGATGGTAAATCAAATACTTTCACATATACAGTCTTCTTAAAATACCGATTATTCTTATTGTGGAAATAATAATTTCTATACTTATTACTTTCTGTGGTAACTTTAAAAATGTAGCTTCAAAACTACGCTGTTGTCTATTTAATATTTATAAATGAATAGGGAAGAAAATATAGCTAAGAATATTTCAAGTGAGGCATGTATTTTTTTTTTAGATCGCAGAAAATGCACTTTACTATACCGAAAAATGCATTTGTTTTCTGTTGAGACTAAAATTAATATAACGTAAAATTTAAACAGGCGTGACGTGTCTAGATACTGTAATTATAATAACTAAATTGAATTAATATATTGAAAGAGGTTAGTGCACGATTTTTAGCAGACTTTTTCTTTGGTAATCTTCTTCAGAAAAAAATGGCACTTCATCTTGAAATGCTTCCTGATTTCGAGAAACCTAAGAATCTATAAAGTATCACATCAATACAAAAGAAAACGACGATTTTATTAAAGTATTTCACTTCAATACAGAATAACACTTCAAAAAAAAAAATTCTAATTCGCAAAGCAAATGCCGAATTCCTATTTTTGTTCCACCATCTGATTCCTACTTTCGTCAATAACATTATCTCCCTTCAGAAGAAACAAAGGTGTCTTTCTTTCGTTTGGTTTTTGCCTCTTTTTTTGTTTGTTTGTTTAATGAACGTATGTTAAAACTTTGGCTTATTTGAAGTTGGTGTGAGGAGATATGCATCTGAGTGTTTCATGTGAGACATTTGGGAGGCAGCAGGAATGAGATTGTGAAAGAGACTGTAGGCGGAACAAAAAACAACAAAGATGTGAGATATAATATAACACAGTGTCTTCTAATTGGGAGGTTGCGATGTTTGTTTTTTCACTCGTAATGACAAAAGAAAGAAACCACAACAAGTTGTATATATTGGTCTGGTTCACATCTTCATTAGTTCGTTATTTTGTACCGCGACTGTTCATTGTCATTTCTGAGGAAATATGCTGTAGAAGGGTATACTTATCTTCTTTAGTTCTTAGAACAGCTACATTGGATCTCTGCAATAAGTTAATGACGAAATGTTATTAATGTTTTTATCTTACATAACATATCGTTACTGGTGTAGAAAATATATATTACAGTACATAACAACTTTTTGCAATTATCTACTGTTAGACAGCATCCAGTTTTGTTTCATTAGAGCATTAAAAATAGAAATTGCTACAATGAGACGAAATGGAAGTTTCCTAATTTGGACATGGAGGTTGTAGTAATACGACATTGTACTAAACAAATCCGACAAGTAATGGAGGATCTGAGCAGTATCAAGGAAATTATACATCGGACTACTGGTGTTTGTGTAGACCTAATACTGTACACAACAGAGAGGTGTACGGTACTGTAGTATATTACCCGAGACTGTAATGAAAAGTTTCTTAACTCCATGATTATTTGTGTTTTTTTCTGTATATCGCATTGACTTTAAATATTGGAGGTATCTGTGGATGATTGACGCTATTCGAAATCAATGATTTTTTTATATATATTTTCTGGTAATTGATTTCCTACTTCTGAGTCGACCATGTTCCATGTAGTGCCACGTACAATTATATGACATACAAGGATATGATAAACCTGAAAAACGTATGTTTAGATTCTTTACCGTTAGTCGTTATTGTATATATGTGCATGAATAATTTTAGGTAGGCCTATATGTTCGATTACGAGTAAAATATTTACAAACCCATTCATTTTTTTGAAAACTTTCTGTAGTAGTTATTATTTCCTGCCGGTTTCAAACGACATACAGTACGTACTATTTGTGCTTTATAATAATAATAATGCATAATAATATTAATTTTATTTAATATCACACATTTACATAAGGTGAAGTTATTTTTACATATTTCAATAAGCTATAAAAAGTAATGATAGTATGAAAGGTAATGATTGAATTTATATTTCTTTAAAACATTAACTGAACCATACATTTTACATAATTTAAATATTATTTTCTACAGAGCTTGTATAGTGGAATAACTATGTTAGGAAAGAAAAAATCAATAATAATTATAATTGTTTTCTTCGACAAAATCAATGTATTTCTTCCTCCCACATTTGAATATTAGACGATTATTTACAATGTGATAAAAATATTTCTGTTCTTTTAAATTACAATAGTCACATACGATGTACAGATACTGAATTAACATACAATCTGCGTGGTAAACACACACCTTTGAACTGAGTTGTTATATTTGTGTTTTATAAATTGCACCAGTAATTTTAACCCGTTTACATAGTATATATACGAAGGCAGTTGTTTTAAATGTATATAGTAATGAGTCTCACAGATTACACAGAGTGTACATAACGTGTGAAATTCTATACTGTGAGCAATAATTTATACCTACCATATATAGGAAGAGGTGTCAAAAGCGAGAACATTTTGAAAGTGAGCACACTTGCACTGTACTATTGTTTGTTGTTTATTTACCTTAAAGTGCAGATGGGTTGTCAACATTGCTGATGATAAAGTACTGAATACAAGAAGTAATCTTGAATACAATGTGTATAATATTGTATGACTCTATTATTTCTGAGTAGAACATGTAAAGTGTTGTTAATTATTGCTTTATTCCTGTGTAGCTGTACCCATGTAAGTGAAAATGTACAGTTTGAATGTGTAAACTGTTTTTCAGGTTCGTTTTCTTTAAGTTCATTTTGCATGCTGAGACTATAAGATAAAACAGACCCTTCCGGTCCACCTTCTTCGAGTAAAAATTATGCTCTATACAATCCGTTGTTTACATCTCAGCAGTTATTTAACAGCATTAACGATAAAGTTACCATTACCGATATTATTTTTTCAAGAAATATCAAAACAAAAGATATCGTTTTTACAAAAACCATTTTACAAAAAGCTCAGTACCAGACATATCATTGATTTAAATTGTACTTATAATTATATCGTTACATTTATCTGAGAATATAATGTAAAATTTCATATACGTATCATTGCTCTGCTAATACATTATTCGTCTATATTGTTTATTTTGTTTATGCGTATCACTTGTATTAAATGTCTCTATTGGATCTAAGTATCTGTACTATCATGTAGGGGCAATAAACTTTATTATTATTATTATTATAAAGTTTGGAGGTCCTTCAAGGCAGATGACGTTTCTGATTGTTCATTTATGTCTTAGTGGGTTTCCTTTTTGTAATAATGTAATTGGAGGATCTTCTGAAGTTGCAATGCCTTACTCTACAGTAGTAATCTTTTAGAAAGACGAAAGGAAACTCACAGTTAAATTTTTAAAGTGCGATAATTAACATTACTACAACCACTGCCCATTGACAACCTCAACAAAAGTGCAAAATAAATATTACACGAGATAAATATATTTATAATAACATTCTAACTCTTACACTTCTTATATTTTTTCAGTTACCAAATAATTGTATTGTCGATTGCATTTAATCATAGAGTAGTGTTGGGATACCGTCTTTTTTTATAAAGCTATTATATTTACATAAGAAACTGCTATATTGCATGCTCTTCACAGAACTACAGTAATATCATTAGCATTCATTATATTATTTTTGCGACATAAACTTCGAAAAGTAAAGTACGTTAAAGTAATGTTATTCTGCTACCATCATCAACTATTGTTAGAATATGCAACTTTGAAATGAACATTTTCTTTACAACTATCTAATCGATTTTGTTTGAAATCAGTTGGGACGGAGCTCACTTTCCATAGCATAAAAACCTTCATCTTCAAACGAAGTTCCGCAAGGGCTTAGTTGGGGAAAACTAAGTTGAAGTTCCAATCTAAAACTTGAAAGCTTGAATAAAGTGAGTAAATATAGTTGATCCCTAAACGAAAAGACTTTGATTCAGTTGAATGATTTTCCTATTGTCCCTCTTTTCTCTTCCTAACTCTCACTTACCGATATGCAAACATAACCCTAAGCTCTATTGGTTCTTTCTCCCATTAAAGTTAGACCAACGAGCTGAAAAGTACAGGAGCCAGAGGAAGAAACTCAATATTCACAAGATAGAAACACGCTTAATGCTTTCGAATTAAAATGTACCGTTTTTAGTGAATTAAGATGCAAATGTTGCGCTGCTTTTCATGGCGAGATATGTAGATTACATCTTGTGTGTGAAATTCACTAAACGAGTAGGACACACTTGGGATTCCTTGCTCTCATATACTCCATAAAGGAAAAATGTACTTGTGACAAGTACTTAACTTACTTATTATTATGCAAAATGCAACACATACTTGTATACCGTATTGCACGTGCGACACATTTAGAGGGAGAAACGGAATTTAATCTTTTTATTTCTGGGTGTTTGCTTTATGTGCGGTAAATTACTTCGTATTATGGTAAAAGGGATTTTTGAGGTGGCAGTTAAACTCATTAATTTTGTTTAATAATTTTATCCATGTACTTATACTTTAGGGAAAAAGTGCGTATGGAGAGAGAAAGTCATGGGATATAACTTTTAAGTGTTATTTTTATGAATCTACAGATTATGCCAAATATATTTCATAGATGTTTGAAAAGTTTTACTGTTATCTTTTGCAATAAATCATAAATTACAATACATGTAGTGTATATCTGACCAATGGAAAATATTTAATACTGAAAATTATCCGATGTCAACTATAAATCTGAAAATACTGAGTTTAGAATTTCCTATATTTTAGTTTGGTAAACTGTATATATGAGGAGAAAACACTGTAATGTTGAGTGCGTAAGAGAGCTTTATTTCTATAGAGTTCAAAGAAATTTTTATGTTATTCATTTTTACTACAATCGTTATTTGATTACATAATATCTAGGATTCCATAATAATAACAGAAAACCTATCTGTGGTATGAGTCATTGACTATTACATAAAATCAGATAATTAATTGTAATTGCTATGTTAATGCTATTTACTAACATTTCTGAGGTATGTGGATTCCTGTTATATCGAGCAAGGTGACTGTTAAACATTCACTAAGCATTCATTAATTTCACTATTCTAAAACTCATCTGAGTATGTGGTATATACATATAGTTGAAAAATAGTGCAAAACGTGAAAGCTCGTTTCTATAAAACCAAAAGAAACAGGAAGTGAAAAATGTTACTAGGTAGTATTCACATAAAACAAGCAAAAGTTGATTATTTTTGGTGTGTGTCGTTCTTTATTGCAACGCGAATGTTTCTAAGAATATCTACATGCTTGTATCTTTTATTGTTATTATTATTGCCTCTACGTTCCACACGAAACGTTCAGGAGTTCATTTCCTTCGTCTTGTGATATATACTTTCAAACCATTTCAATTTTCCAAACGATTCAAACACTTATTTGAGACATAAGGTTTACGTTTCAATGGGTAGAAAGAAATGTGAGTAATAAAATTAACATAAACGAAAGTATTTTTAAACGGCTCTTCCATTTATTATAACTGATATTTCTCTTTTTGCTTGAAGTATATTTGTATGCAATATTTTAGAGATGTTTATAAATAAAGTTGTGATAGTTACCATTGAAATATCAATTTTTCAGCTTTTTAATATAATAAGAATGTTCTCCAATTTTTTTTTATTCTACCATAGGCAGTCTATTTATACTAAAAAAGACGAATAAACAGAAAAATTCATTCACCTAACTTGCCCGTTTATTAGTCATTTTATAATCGCAGACAAGTAAGATTATTTCAACTGATCTCGATTACCAAATTAATCAACAATAATAAAATCATTTATAATACCAAATAACCACCAGGAGCATGAACGCAATTTCAATTTCATCTTCAAACTCGAAAATCTCTTTATTGATATATATCTACATGCTTAAATATTATACCATACTCTTGTGAACTTGAATTTGTCGGTGTGCTGATTAGTAATGTATTAATACACTCATAGTCATAGCTCATGGGTATAACCTCAGCACTGCTTCCGTCGGGTAGGCAATGTGGAATGAGATGAAAGAAGATTTTTCGTTTGAAAACCAATAAAAATCCCTCACGAATACCAGTGGTATAGAAAATCCTTTCAAAATGTTTCCTACGTGATTCAAAAGCCATTCTCACTCTCGACGAACCTATCGTTCCTACTGAGTATGTTCCTTGGATCCTTACATATTATGCTTCCAGTTATCCTTCAATGATGTCTTTGTTTTCAAGCATAAGAGCACAGGATACATACAATAGACTATTGTTAACTTGAAAAAGTTGGAAGAAAATATTTTATTTTACCTTTAAGTCTGTTCTGTTGAAAATAGTAAGGATTCAACTGATGGAAAATAATAAGCATTCAATTGATGGAATACTATTTTCAGTTGCAATAACTGAAAGTAGTATTTAATCAATAATACAGGACAGAATATTAAGGTTATGAAAAGTTTTTTTTATTATAGTCTATTGATAATGATATTTAGTAGTTATTTTCGTAATGGGAGAGTAACTTGTCTTGTTACATACTGGTCCGGATAGGGCTGCGACCAGTTACGTACGAAACTACCTGAATATTTCTGAAATCCATGTCATTTTAGAAAGTAAGAAAATATATAAAGTAAAGTAGGAAAAACTTTTTTATCGTTATATTATTTGGATATTTCATATCTCAAATTATGAATGCAGTGATATATACCAGGGTGTCAACAAACCTTTTGCTATGGGTCTACAGCAGAATAGGTAAAAGTCAAAATGACGTGTGATATACACCATTAGAAAGGTATTTCAAATTGGAATTGAAGTAGCTAATATAATTTTGCTACGCGAAATGGGCGAAAAAATATTAAACGTTAACTAAGCAAAGTTTGTAGGGAGAATTTGGTCAATGCTTCAGATTTAAATGCAACAAAAATAATATTGAAGCAATGACAAGAAATAATAAATGATAATTCTATTCTTAGAAAAACAGCCAGAATGGAAATCTCCAAGAAAATCTTTCTAATTTAAAAAAAAATCAAGAAATTCAAAATGTTATTTTTAGTAATGTAATGTACAGTAACGGTCGTATTTTGATTCCTAGTCGTATTGCGTATAATCGATATAAAAATTATTAGAATAACTTAATAGGTTCCGTTTATAATTAACTTTAAAGTGGTATATTATTTGTTTTGCTCGGATTAAAGAGAGACTATATGACACCCTAGCAAAAGATTTATTGACACCTTGTACAAGTCTTCCTTACTAGTGGTCCATCTATAGAAAGAATTTCTTACATTTTGGAAAACATTTTCCAACAAACTAACTTTAACCTCAAAAAGAGAACACACTTACATAATATCATTCTTTTGGAATATCTATTACGTGTTAATTAAAAAACACACATACTGTTAGGAGCTGATGAGAAGTTAGAGAAGCTTTGGAAATAACAAAATAATTTGATTATCGTGTTCCGATTTTGTAAGTTTGTGAAGTGAAAATAATTTGCACAAATATAGTGCAACCGTTTCTTATGCTTCTTAAATAATTATAATCTATTTTTATAGTAAGCGCGAATAAACACATATTTAAAACAAAATGTAATGAAATAAAAAAATGTGACTTCACCTACACAAAGTTTCAGTAACTTCGTTTTAGATTTTTGTAATTGCTTGAAACAACGTTATAGTAAAATGTGAGTGGAGTTTTGATGCATTAGAAAGCCCAGTATATGAAATACCTATAATGTGTAATTTGGTCAACTGCCAACTTTCAACTTTAGCAATCTGTCACTTGAATCTCTCTGCTCCCTTCACTCCTATTTTATATACCCTCAACTAACTTAATAAAGTATACTACACAAACACAATGGAATGGAGTCATTTCACCATCAATGTCTGATATAGATCTCTATATTATGGTCTATTCGTATTAAATCAGTATTGCAGACAAAGTCATAGGAGGCCAACAACCATTTTTTTTTATTAAAAAAAATATGTTTATGTTTTTACTGCTACTGTATTCGTAGTTTATTAACATATGTTCCGAATTTCACTTTTATCAAACCCCTTAAGTCAAAATATTTATTTCACCATCTGATTTTTTTTTTTTTCCAATTTGGTACTGATATATACTTTTAATACAGGGTTAAAGAAAGACAGTCAACTGTTCAGTTAACTGTTTTTGGTTAAAGTATATTAAAAAGAATTTATTATTTGAAGACGGACGTCACCTTTCACCGTTCAGATTATACCCATCTTCTCAGCACACTCGACCTCGGTTCTATTTATTATGAAAACATAA
>JAQIWE010001669.1:0-15107 GCA_034698565.1 Campodea plusiochaeta
AGGGGTAGTGTTCGATAAAAGTAATTTTATTTGACTAAATAGTCGTATGTATATTTCAGTTTTTTTATTTGGAAGTAGACTATACAAAAGAGGCACTACGCTATTGTTGTGTGTAATTGCATGCACTGTGTAAAGTTGTGTAAAAAGAGGTGGTGCTGATTTGAAAGTTCCATCGACTAACCAGTGATTACTTCTTTTCAACAATTGTAAGTTTTGTTCCGTCGCGAAAATTAAAATTCTATCTTCTGATACACCACTGTCAAAGGCCAAAAAATGTTCATCTTTCAGGGTCATTTTATACTGTTCGGGTATTTCTAGTTCTGATAAGTTAGTGGGATTAGCAGGGGCATTTGCTGCCACCTTTCTTGTATTTTGTATTGTTCTTTTCATTGCGGAAGAGCTAGGCATTTTCCCGACTGTTGCATCGTCAATTTTGCTACTAACTTCAGCTAAAAGAGTCTGAGTACTTTTCTGACTTGTTTTTGCTGCTTCCTTCATGTTGTTAACGGCCTCCCTGGCTTTTGCATTTGCAGAATCCGCAACATGATTATGTATTCTTCTTTTTGTGATCTTACCATCTTCGGTGTGAACACCACCATGGCATCGTAATGACTCGTATTCTATACATCTCCATGTTGTTTTAATATCTCTTTCCCTGTCGATTCGATAAACATATCCTCTGTCAAGTAGCAGTTTCTTACCTTTCTGACTAGTTGTAAATTCCAAAGACATTTCTTAAAAATATTAGACAGGGGGACACAGTCTCTTTGCGAAATATAAAATTATAACAAAACTTATAACAAAACACGTAAAATATAAAAATATCACTTAACTAAAATATCGTGTCAAGTTGTCAATACATAAAAACGTTTTAAACTGAGCTTAGTTACGTTAATACTGTACAAGCTTTACAGCATCAGTTAAATTGGCCTTACATATACGATAATTATACATTATAAAAATTAATATTGATAAAAGTAGTGTTGCCATTTACGAAAAGTTCAAGCGCTGTTATTTCGTACGCGGTTTTCTCGTGCGCTGATATTTCGTAGCGCGTTTTTTTCGTGCGCTGTTTTTACCGCGCGTTTTTTTCGTGCGCGATTTTTTCCGCGCGGTTTTTTCGTAGAATCGGTAAAAATACACAGAGTCGCTAAACGCAATTATATAGGGGGGAAATTTCACAAAACGTACGACTATTTTACATTTGGATTCAGAACTCTGAAAATGTAAATTTTAAATTCGACACCTATAGATCGGTTTTGAACTTTCGTTATGTGTACAAACTATTACAATCCTGAAAATCTGACTAGATTCCGCCAAGTGGTTCCGGAGATATGCAATGAACCATGAAAAGTTCGTGAAAATGAAAACGCGAAATCCCAAAAATATGGGTTGATTTGGACTAATTTCCGAATATGTTGGAGCTGTGCACTATATCAACCGTTGAAAAATTGATCGCGTCTGCACTCGTAAGTCCAAATATTCACTCGCTAACATTTTCAGATTTTTGACCGATATTTTTACAAAGTTTTTGAGATGGTTTTGTAGAGACGTATTTTCAACTTTTGGCAGCAGAGAGGGGTTAAAAAAGAATAATATGACGTCGGAGTATGTTCCCGAAATTTTTGCTCCTTTCAGTTACAAAATCACCGTATTTAAGTAATTTTAACAACTTAAGATATTTTTCAGTAATAATTGCTATATTTTATACAATTTTTGCATGTTTTAATGTAAAATTAACTGTATTTTAAGAGATTTTTTGGTCCCTGACTTCCTTAAATGACACCTCTGTGACTTTGTGTATAGTGAACACTGACTGTACAGCGTGGTCCAAAAAACATTTCACCTCCTAGAGAACTTGCAATTTCTCGTGATATACTCAAGATACAGACTTGAAATTAGAACCATATGAAAGTTCATTCAATTGCCTATCCATACATATAAATATAGCTTTATGGTGATATCCACAATATCAGATGGCGCTACAACATTTTTACGAAAACCTTACATAAGAAAAAGCTGCAGGAATTTTGTACAGTTCATATATTCCCTTTTCGGTTATTAAAAAGAACCAACATAATTATACTGTATCATTCTTGGAGCTGTGAGGTACCCTAATATTGAGAAATTCCTGGATTACCATTACCAATCACTTAATCCATGCTCAGGCACTTTGTAGTACAGCTTAAACTTTGAATTGCCCAGTTTTGGTTCAGTATTTGAGATTTAAATTATTTTTTGTCATAACTTGTAAAAGAATTATAAAGTAAAGGAACATTTCGTAGTCATAGATTTCATACATATTTCAAGCAACCAAAATTTTAACAATTTGTGGTATTTTACATGCGCGCAAGTGGTTTTTGCATAATAATGAGTTCCTGTTATTTATATTTCTTTATTTCATATTCCATATTACTTTATTGAAAAGCTCTTATTTAGGCTTTTTGATGTTTAATTAGTAGATTATTTTTTGACAAGTAAAAAGTAATAGGGTTGAATTTTTATTCATATTTGTAAAATTATACATATATGTAACCGCTTATACATTATAGAATAATAATTATTGCAAGTGAAAATAGCACAAAGTTTTCTAGATGAGTTTGATATTTCCTTGAATTTATTTTCGAAATTCCCTAAAATCAACTATCAGTCTTTGACAGCCGGATGTGGACTTCGTTTTGAAATTCACTTGCCTGTTATTTTGATGTAGATAATTTTGTACTTATAATTACTTCTATCTTATTACACGCCTTTTAATATACATTTCTCACGATTTCCTATTGAACAGAGGGAATGATATCTGTCATAATTACATACTTTCTGTGAATGAGTTACTTTCAAAGACATCTTGACCTGTAATAAATTATGTAAATTAGTTTGAGAGGTTTCTTGTGATACGCAATTCCACAGAGAATTATGTGAGAAAAAAGTGAAAAGCTAAAAGTTTTTACCATGAAATGGCAGATGGTTGAAATGGTACGTTTCCACTTGTTTGGCGCCTTAAGGATTCCGCAAAGGTGGAATTTTGTTTTTTCCTTTTTCAAATGATCCAAACTATCAGCGAAATCATTGTAATTAGAGGGAAATGTATCGTTTAATATTTTATTGTTGTTTGTGGCACAATATACATTGCTGTCTGAATAGTAAGACAGTTTCACCGTATTTCAGAGAGGAATAAAAGAAATAAGTTTTTTTTCATGTTGTTTTCTCCAGCATTCTACAGTATAATCATTTAGAATATCTTCAAACTCTTATTGTGAAGGTAGAAATATGAGAATGAGATATAATACTGCGAAGAGTGATTGACAGACACGCTCATAATATATGCTACTCTAGCTATAAATAAAATACAGCTCAAATTTTTTACAGTGAGACTTAATTGCAAAGTAAATAAATATAGAAAATTTCTTGTACATTTTTTCTGTTTTTTTACTGCAGAACATTAATATTCACGCTGATATTTCCATTGATAACATATTTTACCGTATTGTAACAGACACTAATTAAAGTCTCATTACAAATAACTATAAGTTATCATTATTATGCTCGTTCCTTGTATTAACCATCACTTGTATATAACACACATTGGTGTCTTATATATGGTTTGTTGAATAAGAGTAATAATTTTACAGTTGATTTCAAATTTCAGGGTAGCAAGAGTTTTTTGTTAAGAATTTATTTTTATAGCAAATGTAACATTGATGTGACACTGAAAATGAATTGAAATTAAACTTCGTTTCTTGGTTTATTTTATCTTGATCTGAATTGAAACATTTTATTGAGAATGAATCTTATCGTCGATTCTTTGATACCTCGTATACTTGTATTAGCTTCAAACTGATATAATCAAAACAAGAAACTTGATGGAATTGTATTTAAATGATTTTACCATGATTATTTCACCATATTTGTCTCGATTGCAATGTCATCAGGAAGAAGCAGAACTCAAACTATTATAACTATACAGATATCAGAATTACAAAATAAACTTGTTGAACAATAACGTTTTAAAAACATATTACTGTTTTCTGTTCTTATCAAATATGCGCGGACTAAATTCAGTGTTTTGTTTTCAAGGAATTTGAAGATCGATACATTACGAACAAAATTATGAAGAATAAAACTATATCATCAATGTAATCGCACGAAATAAACGAAATCATTTCAAGGAAAGTCGAATCAGCTAAAGTTGAAGGAAAATCTATCAGAAAGAATGAAAGAAATGAGAATAAATGAATTTCACCTGCAGTGCGATTTCGCATGAATTTGCGAAATTTTGTCTGATGTGTGAATCCCGTGATTTTGTATGCTTACTGGATATTCATCTGATTTTTCAAGTACTTAACCAACCCTTGGTCTGATATTGTGTATTTTCATTTTTAGTGGTCTGATACCGTACAGTGAACGTTGAACATGACTATTTAATATCGAATATGGATACTACGGATATATATATCAAAAAACTTATTTCAATATTTCCTTACAAACATTAGATTTTTATCCGAAAATTTCAAATGCGTATTTTTATCCTTCCATTATCCATCTGTTGTAATAATTTTAATAGACTTTGCATTTTTGTTAATCAGATCAACCCATACTTTTATTGTCAGAATTAAAGATTCCATTGATGCATTGAAATATTTGTATGTCTATGATATTGTAAAGAATGTAAACTGTGATATATATGAATAAATAATCGTATAATTGTATATATCAACCAGTTTTCTACTGCCTGAAGTGCTTTTCTCCCCTCGAAATATAGTTTTGTGTTTTTATCTGCAGTGTGGGCCAAAAAAATGGGACTATTAGTTGAAATGTATAATAAAATCTGAACTATTGACGTTAGAAATTTGACTTAAAAAGTAGATGATTGAGAATGTTGTTTTCTTTCTGAAAATGCTTGGTTTGATAACATTTCGTAACATTTTACATCAGATACGGCCTCCCATATAAAATAATCCGTGGACATTGATAGTAACCGAAATTTCAGAACGTCAATGTTTTTTTCGTTTTTCAGCTAAAAACTGACAATACTTATATAACGTAATTATACTTTTTATAAAAATTCATGTGATTCCACACACAATATTTTTCATTTCGGTTAATTTTTTTACTGCTCTACACCTTTTAATAATTAGGCTGTAGTATATTTTTGCAATATACTATATAGAGCACGCTAAATCGAAAAGTAGTTGGCCACAAAAGTTGTAAAAGGCCACAAAAGTTATAATATAATACTGATGGTTATAAAACCATATATTTTCAGAAATATAACAAGACACACTTTCAAATGCTTTTGATTTCATCTTTTTAACTGCAATATTTCAGAAATTACTCCATTTATGGTCCATTATAAGGATGAAATGTCCCACGTTTTTTGGCCCAACATGTATATAATATTGTATAAACTTAAACAATAATATCAATATATTTTTTTTTTTCATTTTCAACAATCCTTTCATTTTTACAAATGTTGCTTCGACAAATATTTTGGTGTTCTATAGGTATATTTGTTTGTTTTTTCTAGTCTTTTTATTGCTTTCTTTTCTATGTGATTTTAGAACTGCAATACCAAATCAATATTATTCAAATATATATTTTTTTTTTCACTATACAGTAAGTAAATGTGGAAGCCTCCTAGTCCTAATCGAGAATTCATAATTTTTCTTGGTGTTTTTGGGGTTTTATCTCTTTTTGTATATCGTTTGATAATGACTTTGCAGTAAAGTTGAAAATTTACGGATATTTTCTGTTTATTTATTGAGATAAAACCCCCAAAACACCAAGAAAAATTTCACTATACAGCTAAACAATAAGTCATCATGCAAGGAATAATTCTTTCCACATACACAAATAACTAAATTAAATTCACTAAACTAATGGTATATGTATTGTTATATAAGTAATATTTTGTACATTGTTATTTTGGATAACTGTTATATATTTCACGTTTTTTTTATAATTTCAATAAGAACAACGGGTTAACATAAGAGAGGACTTTTTTTATCCATAAGTGTATCCTTTTGTAAATATTATTTTTTTACAATAAAACTCAATCTATCTAGCCATCTATATAAAAATGTAAGTATTGACAGAATATATACCATGGCAATACTTTGGATATAGTAGTTAAAAATGTGATTTACTCATAATATTAAATATTTACAACCTTCATATAATATAATGTTATTCTCCTGAGAATTCTGACATCTCTTGCAGTCCTATATCTCTTTTTATTTTCATGTTTTTCATAATGCTATCTTTTTCTTTCAACCTTTTTTTTTTTACATTTTATTAATTTTCCTATATCCACACGCCCTGATACGCCGTAGTCGTATCAGGGCTGAGAGTGTCCAGTTATCTGATCTGTTTCCTTCGTTAAAAAGTTACATTAACTTTAGCCATTTCTGAATTGCTGTTCACTCACTATATTCTTTCTCTGTTTGATTGAGTTCTTAATATGCTCAATATTTTTATTTTGAATATTTTTACGTTCGCTTTTTGCAGTAGTCTTTAGATACACATACTGAATCTGAATATGCTTCAATAAAAAGTTATTATCATATACATTCACGTTAGAGTTCAGCATGTTACTGCCCCTTGGTATAACCATTTTCATTTTTAGCCAAAGGCTTATAGGACGCTCATGTCCGTCCGTCCTTCCGTCCCCCCACCTTATCTCTGTAACCGCTAGTCCGATTTTGACCACAGGATGTATAGTGCATAACCAAGGTATATTCGGAAATCAGTTCAAATCGACCTACGTTTCTCATTTTGTGTATTCATCTTCAAGGAATTTTCATGTTTCATTAAATATCTCCGGAACAGCTTGACGGATTTTAACTAAATTTTCCTCGAACTCTGATTTTCTTAGGAACTACTAAGCTGAGTTTCATAATATTTTCAGAATTGCAATAATTTGTATAGATAAAAAATGTTCTGTAGGCTTCAAATTTAAAATTTACATCTTAAAAGTTCTGTTGTTTCTTGATTTCCTCCGGAACCACTTGCCGGATTTTAATCAAAATTTCAGGATTGTATTTGTATGACCTCGAAAAATATGTTCAATTGCCAAAACTGACCTAGGTTTCTATTTTTTTTAACTTTCATCTTCAAGTCAAAACTCTAATTCTAATTTTCTCCGGAACCACTATAGGCGGATTTTGATCATAGTTTCAGGAGTGTAATTGTTTGTACACAGCATGACAAAAGTTCCATAGTCAAAACCAAACTAGGTTTCGAATATATACTTGCTTAAATTGTCATCAATCCAAGTATTCCAATTTTTTTGCTAATTTTTTCAGGAATCACTTGCTGATAGCAAACAAATTTCGGGACCTCAATAGAGGCCAGTAGTGACTTGTAAAAAAATCCATCTTTTGGAATTTTCAACTTTTTTTCTTTTTTAATTTTATATATAGTTATTCCTTTGAAAATGTTAACATACCACATAAAAAATATTGAAAAGTCGAAATGAAGGCTGTCCTTTTTTCCATGGAGAAATAATTTGCTTTTTGTTACTTTTATTATCTCTTGGGCTTTTGTGATTTTCGGGCAATTTTGTGGGTGGTGCAGTTGTTTGCACCACCAAACTGACCCAAAATCACAAAAGCCCTAAGGAGAATGAAGGAAAATGGCTAGCAAGGCACAGAAGTATTGTAGCATTCCAGTAGGCTAGGCTACATGTATACTTTTCGATATAACTTCACATGTAACGACTCCATTGTTTCCGATAGAAGTAAGTTATAGATACTCGTACATACTTCAAACACTCATTTTCATCACTTACAGGTTAAATTTAACTCTTCAACTATGATAACATTTATTTCTTCTCTAAGAACACGAGAAAACCTTCTTATAGCCTCGAGCCGTTCAAGCTAAAGGCGTATTTTTTTCCAGCGGGAAGCCATCTTTTCCAACACAGCTTATCGGCCTCTTCGGAAAACGAGTACAATAGAGGACAAAGAAAGTAAAACGGCTTATGTGTGTTGGAAAATGCAGCTCCCCGCTGTAAAAAAAAATACAGGTTTAACGTGCAATAAAGTAATACGATATGTATATTTTTACTAACAACCGACCAAAAAGGATTATTATTATTATATAATACTAGCAAACCAAGCCCGGTTTTAACGGGTATTGTAATCGACTAATTGCGTACATCAATAAGTTTATTCTTCATTATAACATTATAATTAATATCCGATATGTCATCACTTCACATAACTTTTTAAAAAGAGTCTTCATTACATTCAGAAAGATTTTTTATAATGATTATATAAATACTTCACAGTAAATTAATCGTAAATATTCAATCAATTTGATCAATGAAACATGAAAAACCATGGCCAGATTGATATTTCGTGAAATTTCGTTTATTGTACATATATTGAGTAACTCACAGCAGAATACACAGTCACCACAGCATTTTTTTATTATTATTATTATTATATCACTTTAAATTGCAATATATTCTCGAATTATACATTTCGTTTGTATGTCCGTTCAAACAAAAGGTTTCATAACAATATAAATTCATTTGTTATTCAATTATAATTTTATATATAATTATGTATAATTAATGAGACATTCAATCATCATTCGTCAGCAATGTCCACAATATAATTTTACCTTTCAGAAACTCTTTACATTCAGAAAGAGTTTTAATATTTTACGGTAATGTGATCAAATATTTCGATCAATTTGATAAATGAAACATGAAGAACCATGGCATTGATATTTCTAGAAATTTAGTTTATTCCTTTAATGGCTAACTAAATAACTCAGCATTGCCAGCAACACTGTCACTGTATTGTTTTTAAATTGTAGTATATTTTATTTTTATGTAACCTGTTCAAACAAAAGATTCCATAACAACATTTTCACATGTGCTATTAAGTAAGCAAACAATTATTTTTATAAATAATGAGACATTCAAACATCGCTCATAAGTAATGTCAACAATATAAAGAAATTCTAATCACAATCTAAAAGTTCTTTAAATATTCTTCTCAGCATATTCATCCCACGCCAGTTCATGATCCAATATTAAAAACTATAACTACAACTATATGTAAGTAAAAAAAAAATTGACTAAAAAAAGTGGCATCAGCCCGAGCCCTACATATAAAGAAGTGTATCCCATAGTCTATGATAACAACCTTATTCTAACATATGAAAAGTTGCAATTAATCTGAATACCCTCCGCGCCGATGCAACCATACGCTATGACACTGGTGTATACAGGGGTGTGAGCGAGTTACAACCCCTCCCTTTGTCGATGATATTAAGGTAAGTTAAAAACAGTGAAAACTTCAAAACATAATTTTGAATAATTACAAGTCTCATTTTATAAAATATCTGTACAATTTTTAAAAGGTCTATAATCATTATGTAAAAAAAATCTGAATGCAAAGGTAATTATTATATACAGTTTGTTTTCTTACAGTTGATTCGAGATGAGTAATTTTGAACAGAGTAAATAGAAAATAATACTGCACTATTACCTGCCTTGTGTAGACTACAATCTAACAAGTAGAATTAAACGCTGTAGCGTTAATAAAGATGCGACCATATAGACCAGCGCTATATTATAAAAACATAAAAAAAATATGAAGCATAAAATTGAAACTTATTTACAATCAGAATAAGTTGTCATTCGAATTAGTGTTTTATGGTTTCTTAAAGCTGTCTCTAACCATTATCGGATTTAGCGATTCGATATTCGTCGAACGTCGGTCTAATTTAAGAAAGTGAGCCATTTTTGGAATCAAGGTAAAATTGCAAATACAATGAATATATAGTTCCTGATACCTATCACTTGCCATCAGATTTATTGACTCGATATTCGTCAAAGTTCGATCGATCGACTCGAAAATAAAAATATGAGCTTGAATTATTTTTCTGAGAATATTTTCTATATACTTCCCTATACCTATATCTCTAGCCATTTAGGAGCTGTTTCTAGCGACGGACGGACAGACAGAGATACCGGGGAAATAGATACTTTTTGTGCTTCGCTGCAGTTCACAACTAAAAAATAAACAAAGCCTGCCCCTGTGCTTTACGACACCACGCCAGCATTGCCGTAAAGCTGGATTTATACTTCTCTGAAATAAGCCATTATTTTGTGAAATAAGAAGAAATAAGGCCTCTAAATATTTATTTTTAGGAAATAAGGAGTGACTGAAACAACATAGAGACAAAATTTTGAATGCTACAAGAATAACAACAAAAATTCAAAATCAGCAATCCGTTGCTAAGACCATTTGTTACTTTTGTTGCTAAGACCATTTGTTACATTGACCCTTAACCTTAGTAACAGATTTTCAGATTTTGAATTTTTGTTGTTATTCCTGCAGCATTCAAAATTATTGAACTATTTTGTTTCACTCATTCCTTATTTCCTAAAAATAAGGATACAGATGCCTTATTTCTTCTTATTTCACAAAATAAGGGCTTATTTCAAAGAAGTATAAATCCAGCTTTAATATTGAAGGTACCGTAGCCAAATATCTAAATGGCGTATGAAGCAGGTTTTACTGATATAACTTCCTTTAAAGGCCCATTATTTTTCAGCAGCAGGTCTCGTTTTCCAACACAGATTAAAGGTCCCTTGAGAACGTAAGTACAATAGAGAACAAAGAAAGTGAAACGAGACTTGTGTGTGGGAAATCAGGACTTCCTGCTGAAAAATATTACACGTAAAACTGTTTTAATATTTCGTAACTATCTTTCTCGCAATGTCACTGAAGTCGTTCACATGTCTCAGTAGGCTAATATAATATTCGCAAAAAACAAAAACTTTTATGATTTAAAGAAGCCTTAACGACACAGATATTGTTGCTTTACGTATTGTTAATCTCCTTCGTGAATGCAGTACACAATAGAATAAATATTATTTATATCTTAGAAATCCTTTCTAGATTTTACCCTCTCCCTTATAAGAGAACTCAACGAGACAGTATTTATCGATTTCAAGTAGCAAACTGTCTGCAACTTCCTCGTAGAATTGACAGTAAGAAAATTTCCTTCTTATTATACAAACTTGTATATTGTTCCTGTTGACAGATTACGTTTACAGTTGAGGAAGTATATACACGAGTTAAAAATTGAGTAGGCTGATTTGGAACGTCATGCTGCGAGCAGCCATGTTTCGTTAAGTGACGTTTTGAAGGGGCATTTGACAAGTGACGTGGCTTGGTCCGTGTGTCCTATTTGACGGTGAAATGTTGGATAAATAGTGGATTGACATGTCACACAGTGGATTCGGGAGGATATAAATAAATTGAAGGAAAAAGGTGGAACAGGAGCAAACGAAAATGTTTCGAGCTCAGATTGTCAAGTCAGGAGGTTTTTAATGCTGGTAACATTTTAAATATTAGTAAAACAAAATTATGTTAATTCAAAATATAATTGTTATTTCTTGTCATTTATTTACAAAAGAAGAAAACTATACCATCCTGAATATTTTTTTTCAGTGGTACACAGCGTTTTCCAACACACAAGTACCGTTATGTTTTCTTTGTTCTCTATTGTATACTCGATCTCCCAAGAAACCTATGAGCTTTGTTGGAAAAGGCGACGTCAAGCTGGAAAAAAATTGCCTTTAAAAAATCATTTTGAAGCATTTCTTCGTCGAAAAACTGGATTTTTTTTATAAAAACAATCAAAAGCAAAATACCAGCATATTATTATTAATATTTAGTGTACACAGAACACAGTTTTGTGAACATTTTTCATTCAGTGATCACTATGAGAACTTTGCAGACTTTTTCCCTCAAGGGATCAAATATTAATTAATTTAAAGTTTCGTATTTTAATATTTGCATTTCAACTTTTCAATTAAATCCTTTCAGTTTCATCACGCATCATTTATGAAAACCTACATGCCGCATAAAAACCAACATAAAAACTTTTAATCTCGCGGTTCGACAAATCTTCCAATTTAACGATTTATTTCCCGCTCTAAAGCAGACGCCCGTATCGCTTTTATTGTTTTTAATTACTAGTACGACCGCTAGGACAAACATGGAAGCGCAGTAATTTGTTAGTTTGAACCATCTGCCAATATTTATCTAAAATCCCCATTACGCCATTGGTATGCGGGTATATACACTGGCGGGCGGGTTAGTTTATATACACTGGCGGGTAAAAAATCGACTGAAGCGCATTCTGGTGTCAAATTATCATTTTGTGTTCCTATCTCTGCCCGTATGTATGTGTATATATACTATAGGTATAGGGTAGGATCCCAAAGGACATTATTACAGGGGCAAATTATACTTTTCAAGTGGAATATGAATAGCAAACGAGCAGTATGCTTTTCATGACAGGTCCAACTCAACATGATATGTGAATATTTTAAAAGAGATATTTTGCAAGGAATTTGAAGAAAACAGTGGCAGAACAACAGTCAAAAATGAATAAGTAATAAACTCTTATATTGATTTTCTCGTATTCTTAATTTAAAGTAAAATTTCAACAAAAACTATAATTATACAGCAGTCAATTCAATTGACGATTTAAAAAAATAAGTAAATCTAGTGCAACGTTTTTATGTAATTTTAATTTCTTAATCCTTTTGAAAACTTCCAATATCTTTTTATGAATTCCTCGTGTCATTTCAGTTATCAATGAACATTACGATAAAGCTAAATTGATATAGAGAAAATAAGTAACTAAAATATAATTATCCCAACGAATCAGTTTTATTATAATCATAACTTTTGGTTAAGAAAGAAACAGGCTTTTATTTCGTCATTAATATGAGTCACCATACCGTACTGTATGCATAGGCCACTGAAGACTTTTACAACAATAAGCTGATTACGACAATAACAATCGACGTATTATAATTATCTGCTTTACAAAAGTTAGTTGGGTGCAATTTCTCTAATGTCTAAAATTTCGAGTTTTTCATTATTCTTGAATAACAAGAACGACGATTTGGTAAATCCTGCACCTTAAGTGAACCGCCCCTGGTGGTTCTTCCAAGAAATTTAAACTTTCATTATTTATCGATTCCTATTGTCATGTAACAAAAAAACCATATGAAAAACTACATCATACAAACTGTACAACATTTCAAATTACCAGATCAATAAGTAATAAATCGTCAGAACGTTATCGTAATTTTGTTTGTTGGGAAAAGTTGGCAAGTCTGCAAACACCTCTGTGATGCAGGCGTACCACCCATCCAACTACTTAATAAATCAGCAAACGTCCCATACGAAAAAGAGGATACAGCAAAATAAGATAACCAAGGGAAAAGAGAAGTTGCAAAAAATAAGTGAGGGGGGGGGGGGGATGAAATAGGGAAGGCGTTTCGGTAGTGCTGGAGAATAATACAGGCAGCTGCTGTTGCAGAAGAATACGACTCGTATAAGCTAACCTAACTTCACTTACTGAAACATATTGATTGGTAACAAACTATCAATGTTAATCAGAGAAGTTCCCTCAGAACGAAAATATGAAGATGCGCAATAATAGGAGATATTGTCACCAATAATTCCCATAACAATGGTAAACGATGCAATAGTTTCCCAGAAAGAAAGTTATGGTGATATGTGTAACAATGGTGATGGCGATTCGACACAATGTAACAATTGTGTTTTTCTCATAATTATTCATACGATGTTTCCATAATAATTATAATGTCACTGACACATTGTCAGTGCTGCTTTAACTTATCATACAGTTATATTATTTATGATGATTAGACAAATACGTTCATGATGGAGAATATCTTCAGATCATTTTGTTTAACCATTTCTTACTAACATATTATGAATCTATATAGCAATAACATAACAATGACGATGTGTAAATAAAGTAGAGACTAATTGTGTCTAAGAAGTGAATGATATTTTTAAAGCCAATAAAATATGTAAATAAAACCTAAAAGTTATTACGAATGATGGAGAGCACAGATCAGTAAGTTTAAGAATGAACATTAACTGCAAATGTTCTCGTCAGTATTTCATTACATTTTTAACACCAGTTGACGAATTTCCACAATATCATCACCATACAATATCATCACTATACAATATCATCCCTATGCAGTATCATCACTATATTCCACTTTTATACTAAAAACCAGTAATGACGTCACGTTTATCCAAACGACTAAAAAAACCTTTAAATATTTCGCAATACGACGCGTATCCTTGAACAAGGCTACTGATAGTATGAAGCTATATAGAAGTTGTACCAGCATCCAAAAGAAAACATACTAGCAACTCTAAGGCGTGGTTATAGAACTGCAATACCTTACGAAGATGATATCCTACTGCAATAACTAACGAAAATAACTATGCACTATCACTCGATCGAAATAATAGTTCGAACTTCATCCGAACTCCATCACAGTTGTTGTGTAGTTCGTCTGCTTGGAAGTAGTTCACCTACGTACTGACTGACCTTCAGAAAGAACAATAACAACAGGGAATATGAACAGGTGGGAATAGCGGAGGGAAATAAAAGAACTTTTAAAATACAGAAGGTAGAAGTATTCAATGGTACAAGGTAGAAAGAAGCAATGAAGATCTTTATACATCAAGAAAAACAAAATTCCACTTTTCCCATGCTTTTAAGAGGAGCAGTTCAGTATTATGGAATAATCCCATTACAATAACTTCGTTACCTTCATCTTTCTTGATCCTCATTTCAATATCGAAGGTTTAAAAATTATTTATTTAAATATGAAAATACAATAAAAACTAACGATTTTCAAGTATTGCAATTTTCCAAAACTGACAGAGAGTAGAATTTTTTTTCTATTTTTTATTTCGAAAAGTTGTAAAAAACGAGTTCAACTTATTTCTGAAATATAATTATGACAATAACTAAATGTTTCAAAATACTGGTAGTTTTTCTAGTAATTGCTTTAACAAAATCATAGAAATAAAATGATCAAATTCCTGATAATAGCAAGCCACGAGTACTATCATTATATAATTACCAATTCGAATAATGTATAACATTAATCCTATCGAAATTAATAATATTCAAATATGCTTTCAACATCATTACATAATATATTATTATTATACTTCTATAGTTATCATTTTCTCTCATTATAATTTACGACATCACTAATATATATA
>JAQIWE010001670.1:0-15100 GCA_034698565.1 Campodea plusiochaeta
TGATACACTGGTACATCACAGCACGTATTTTAAGATTATTTTATACAGAACTTCCATGATTGTCTGATATAAGTTTAGACAGTTTCAATTAGTTAACTAAATAAGTGGTAAAGTAAAATATATCAAATTGATACCCTAATAAGAACAAAAGTAAGCAATCGATGAATACGTCAACATCTATAAATAGATTTCTATTATTATTTCCAATATCAAAGTTAATAAAGTGTATTATTTTTAAGAAATAAGAATTGATTACAAAATATATTCTAAAAATAACCTTCCAAGCTTTCATTTTAGATTGCCGGTACTGTCAATCATATCCACATAATCTTATAAAATTAATAATATTAATAACTTTTGAATCCAATCAAATATCAAATATTATTTTCCAAACAGATGTACTGTATATTACGTGGGAAGATCATGTAACTGTAAAAATATACACGTGGAAATGTTTCCACAGAAACTTCAACTGTACCCAGAAAAGTTCACGTCAATATTATAAAGAATCAACACAATAAAAAGTAATTTGTTGTATATGATCTTGACATGTTCACTAATGAAATATTACTGGTTCAGTATATCGAGCAGTTTTGTTATTACAACTGACAGTGGAATCTAGGGTAAAGAAAAATAACACTATTACGTGCTGGAAGAAAAATCAGTTAATAAACTTAACCGAAACTAGAATAAACTGTAAATTATACAGATACTGTATATAACAGTGCCTCAAACATTATGAAGTAGGGTAGGGTAAACTATCCCTCTACATGCCACGAAGGCACTTGGGGTGCAATGTTGCGTCCACGCTTCTGTTACCCGACATTTACATTGGAGATGGTGTGGTCAGCACCGTGCTCCGATCAGTCTTTATCACTAATGGTTTTCACCCCATGTACCCATTTATATTTGGTTGGTAGTTATATCGGAGGTTTACACCGACTGGGAATCGAATCCGGGAACTGAGCCCCGGTGTGATGCCCAACCATTAGAACACGGAGGCTTTTCCTCAGAGAGTATATAGCTTTCATTTAAATAAGCTTTTCATTTTGTTATGTTTGTTCATTATTTTTATTTTTATTTTCACACAGTACAATATAAATATTACAATATAAATAATGACTGGATCTTGTTTTTCCCTGAATTTCAAGTCTTTTCCAAAAACCTCAGAAATTCACAGGTAACGGCGTAATATGTGGGAAGTTCCTAAAATAGCTGTTTTCTGCAACTGATGAATGTTGATTTCATGGAGACCTAATGTACTCAAGTGATATTTCAACTGTTTTGGTATTGCAGATACGGCTCCGATTACTACTGGTACTACTCTTGCTTTCTTTCTCCATAATCGTTCAATTTCAATCTGCAAGTCTTTATATTTTGTAATCTTCTCGATTTCTTTATCTTCGATTCTATTATTATTATTATCGCATACTATCTCCACGCAATTTTAAACTATCAATATTTTTTTTTTAATTTTATAGAAGCAAAGTGAAAGAACTGCAGGTAAAATAATGTGCTTCTTCTACAGCTTTGATTATACAAATTTGGTAACTTTCGGCTGATATACGAGTACTTTGTACCAATCAAATATGTTATGGACTTCCAGTCTGAAATTAAACTTAGGCAAATTTGTTGGACTTATTTCGGAGCACAAAATCACACGACTTGAAACCTACTATGTATTACGGAACAACAAGATTCTTTACTCAAATTTCGATGCTGTTAAAATATATGAATAACCTCACAATCCTCATAGTGAAATAAATTATTTTCCTGATATAAACATGACTATAAGGAAACTTAAATATTTTAATTTTCGATTAACTGAATTTACAATTTTAAAACAAAACTAAACGGTAACAAAATTAAAATATATAAGTTTCCTAATGGTCATGTTTATATCATGAAAATAATTTATTTGATTATTTCACTATGATTGTGAGGTTATTCATTTTTTTTATAATTTGAGTGAATAATCTTGTTGCTACGTAATACATAGTAGGTTTCAAGTTGTGTGATTTTGCGCTGCGAAATAAGTCCACCAAATTAGGCTAAGTTTAATTACAGACTGGAAGTCCGTAACATATTTGAGTTTCCTAATCCTAACTGGTACTACTCTTGCTTTCTTTCTCCATAATCGTTCATCATTCAATATATCATTCAATATTCAATATATCAGCCGAAAGTTGCCAAATTTGTATTCAAAGTTGTATAGATGAAGCACATTATTTTACATACAGTTCTTTCACTTTGCTTCCATAAAATTAAAAGAAACATTGTTAGTTTAAAATTGCGTGGAGATAAAATTGCGTGGAGTACGCGATAAAAAGAATAATAATAATAATGAACAAACATATTTGAAACATTTATAAAAGAGTAAAATTAGCTGTGGTTTATGCATCAAACTATTAAATTTTAACTATAATATGAAATGCAAAGTAGAGGATTATAACCAGCATTCATTTTGTTTGCAATTAATTGTTTATAGAGTGTTGTTTCGCTATATAGATGGTGTTGAATTAATGATAGGCAAAACAATTTACATCATCATTCGTGAATGTAATTAAGCAGAGGATATGATTAATCACGTACTTCTAATTAAATATTTACAAATACATATACAAAATGTTATTTTATTTTATTACCATTCGCATCAACAACATTGTGTGCATGTGAATTGAGATGACTAAGTTGGTTAAATATTTATCCGTCTAAAATACATAACAAAAAGTAAAAAAAAATTTTTTTGAACTTTACAGTGCTTAATTATATTTTTCATCTTCATTTGAATTATATTCATTTATTTATGTAATAATGTATTACTCAGAGTTTGTTAATTTTGACAAAGTTTGATAAATATTGAAATTTTTAAGTGCATTACTTGAGTTCGAATGAAATTCATACTACTTTTTAATAATTGTAAGTACAAAAATAGAGTTTAAACAAAAATTGAAGTGCTTCAAGCCTTTTATACTGTAAAGCCTGTAGAAAACTTTTACATCAGAATAATAATTATACAATGTAATATGCAGTACATATAACAATATTACAGAATCTATACTGTTTTACATTTATTAACGCATCAGTAAACAAACAAAAACAACAAATATTTACAAATGAAATCAATATCCAGTGTTATTATATGTACAAGATTTCTACTCCGAACAGAAAAAATATGATTCCATTTTCTGACCAAATATTTTTTATGCTAAAATTAGCGACATTTCCTAACAGTAATGATGATAAAGGGGAAGATAAATTTTCAATTCTAGTTTTGTTTGCTGGATAGACTCCAGAATAAGTGATGATTTGGGCGGAGGAAAGTTTCCATGCTATTTGGAAAACCAATTGCTTTTCCCTTTGAAATTCCCTGCTTGCCAAAAACTTCACTTAAGACACACTTAATAAGTATATTTGGCACAAACTATGAATGAATCAACAATCATAGTTGAAAATGTTCAATTTTTAAGTTGGATTTTTCAAATATGTTACATCAGTTTTGAAAGTACAGATGGTTTCGTACGATAATTAGGAAAATGTGATTTCACATCAGCAAATAAAATGATATCCCAGCTTTTTCATTTGTTAATTAGAATAAATTTAAAATGTCATTGATCACTAGTAGTTTTTGGTGAAAGTACAGAATATGTGTATACACAGAAGCCCTTACGAAGCCTTTATGGATGAAATTTTAAGTTGATGCCATCTCAGTTAACCGAAATAGAATTTATAAAAATAAAAATATGAAAACAAATTAAAATTTTATAACTTTATGAAAACATAAATGTAATAAAACATAATGAATTGCTCTTCTAGTATGAAATGAAAATATATTTTTTGTTCAAGCATAAAAATAATTGATCAAATAAGCAGAATAACCCAGTATAATTATATATTTATCTAGAAAAGACTAAAGAAGTATGATTACCTATAAAAAAATGTCTGAAACAAATTTTATTGTGAATTTATTTTCTGGATCGTTAACACGTAAAACAAATAACATTGTTATTCGTATGCACCATTCTCATGTGAGTGACCGTTTCATGGTTTTCTCTTAATTATACTAATGAAATCGATTTGTCTGTTTCCAGATCCCTGTCCATCACTATCGATCAATGTCATTATTCAGTCTCCTAATTCCTAAGCACTCGCTCTATATATACCTGTTGTAGATCAACAAACAGTACAAGTATACTGTTTTACTATTCTGGAAGTTAGTGAAAATTATCTTTTCTTCGTGTAAAACTCATTATTACATTTATAGTATGCCTTACCGTGAATATTGAAATGTAATATTCAGAAATAATCACATAACTAAAATATGTACTGACATAAAATCAAAATGCATACATCCAGTAGTTTTTACAGTTTATATATACAAAGAAATAGGAAATGATTAATTTTTAAAATCTTCAAAGCATTTCATACAGAAATGTTATTCTTGAAACTCAAATAATTTCATATATTATGTAAATGCGAATGTTAATTTTTCAAAAATATAAAAATTGTGAATTGATCAAAGTGATATCACAGTGAAGTAAGAAAAAGCAGAAATTACTGCTTTTCTTCCGTACCAGACTTCTATATACAGGGAGGGTGTCTCAAAATAACGGAGCGGGATTATACTGACTTCCTGAGTGCATAACGTGCAATAAAATCATAATTATACTGTCTACTTAGATTGATTGTTTACATTGTTAGCTGCAGTATACATTGAGTTTCATTTCTATTTTTACGCTTTTATTTTGTCTCATGATGTTATACAAATAAAAGTCAAATTTTAGCCTTGTGCAGAGTGAAAAAAAAAACAAAAAAAAACGAAAATATTGTATTCGCTGTAAGCTCAATGTTCCACATAGAACAGCATCAAAAGAAATTGAGCGATACACACGTGTTGGATATGAAGAAAAGTATAAAATGAGGGGATCAAAATAGATTTTTACCATTAGAGGAGCCGGAAAGGCTAAGAAAAGTAGATTATTCGAAATTTGACTGTTCCAGGAAGAAAAATTGCTATGGTAATCGGAATAAATGCCCAATCAGCTTATCGAGTATCTACAATGGAGCTGCTACTTACGCGCTTCATCCTCCTAAAAGTCTAGTATCTCAATGAGCCGATAAATTTGTCAGATTGAAAAAAAAAAAAAAAAAAAAAAAAAAAAAAATCCTTCTCCGGGCCGCAGGTCGTTTCTGATGGAGGAAGACAGCTTTTTTGTTAAAGGGCTATTCAAGCTATTTGTCTATTTCTTTAATCGACAAAATGGCAAGTTGCTGGTCTGAAAATGACCTCTTGTAGAGAGCAATTTTTTGTTTATCCTGAATAGCTCATTATCCAGAAAAGCTGTCTTCCTCCTGCGAAGAACTGAGGCCCGGAGAGGAATTTCGGGTCGTTTTCCAATCTGAGAAATTATCTGGTTCATTGAGCTACTGAACTTTTAGGAGGTTGAAGGGCATAAGTAGCAGCTCCATTTCGGCTACTCGATGAGCAGATTGGGCATTTATTCCGAGTACAACAGCGATTTTTCTCCCTCAAACAGTCAAATTTAGAATAATCTGCTTTATTGTGCCTTTCCGGCTCTGTAATTGTAAAATTCTATTTTGATCCTCTCATTTTATAGTTTTCTTCATGTGCAAAACGAATTCAGTTCTGTGTGGAACATTGAGTTTACAAAGAATGCCATATTTTCGTTTTTTCAGTTTGCACAAGGTTAAAATATGACTTTTATTTGTATAAGATCATGATACAAAATAAAAGCGTCAAATATAGAAATGAAATTTGATGTATATTGTAGTTAACAACATAAACAATCAATCTACGCAGACAGTATATGATTTTATTGCACATTATGCCCTCTGGTACTCAGTAAAATCCTGCACCGTTATTAGTAATGTTCTCTTCTAACTTCAATAATTTAATTATTTCGAAATGTTTATGCCGGTATTCTACATTTGGAAGCTGTGTCTATACTAAGTATATTGAAGATACTTCCATACTCCACACGTGCAATAAACGTAACATATTATTTCTCCAAAAAAGCTTGAAATAAAAGCTGATAAGTTATTGGACATTCATACATAATACATTTCGTACTCATTTTTTGTTATTCTTCCCTAGCGAATTACTCTTTATTGACATGAAATAATCTGGGCTTTGTTGATACTGTACTGCGCAAACCACAGAAATAAATGGTGTATTAGTATCCAGATTGCATACCTAATGTAACTAGAAAGAAGATTAATCAGAAAAGTTTATGTAACGGTTTTATGCGTTATTTTGTCATTGAGATTAGTTTTCAATGCAAACATTAAAATATATCTTTATTATCATTTCTAGAGTCATAATTGGAACCTTAAAAACTTTAATTGGCATTGCCTTTAGGCTTATTAACAGCATACAGTGACATTATTCAAATAAAAGGAGTAAATGTTTGGATCATATCTGGGTTCTGATGGGGGTATTATCGGGTTATCTTATATAGGGATTCGCAGGTATCAATGTGACGTATGAAATAAGTCGGCAATGCAGACTATTGTATATAATTGGGATGCTAATTTCTTATATAAATTAATCGCAGCTGAATTCAACTAATAGAAAATATATAATTATGTAATATGATTCATATAAAATTAATAATTTTATTCGGTTGAGCAAAACTTTCATTTTAACTGGAATTTACTTCGACATATAATAGTTTTAAGAACTTTTACGTCATCGCAAAGAGCACATATCTACAATACTACTACAGTATATAGTTATTATTCTGAAACTTGTTTGAAAGTTTAATTTATAATATTATATTACACAATCTATCATTCTGAAATACATAATATTACAATCAGCTATTATTTTTATTCTTGTTTTTATTACAAATTTACTCAATTTTGAACCATTTTAACTCTTGTTTCCCTAAATTGTTCCTCTTGTACCAATGAACTTTTCACCCACAATATGATTGCATTAGCAGACGCAACAATACATAAAAGTGATGCTGGAAGAATCACGCCTCAAGTGATAGCAGAAGTACTTTCTACCCTCCTTATAACAGACAAACCAACATGAACAATATAATCTTACACAGGAATGAAACAAAACCATTTTGACCCATAAAGAACGAAATTCAGTAGAGGTTATCTCCCACACTAGAAGGAAATAGGACCAGAACAAGGTATGGATGGAATGATATGGGTCAATTGGTGAGATTGGCGTTCGACACAGAGGTTCCGTTGGGAATATTCGAATAAATGAAATGTTCTACTTCTTTTAAAAAAAAAAACATACTGATAATAAGAGTATAATACATGGTTATGATAGACAACAGTTGTTCTGCAGAAATTGAAAGAATGATGCTCATAATTTTTGTAAGTTAATTTTGATCCATTGTTTTCTGAATTTATATTAATGTTTTCTTTATTGTTCAGATCCGAGAAATAAAAGATATATTTGTTGAGAAGAAGCCTATTATTAATAATTTATAATACATCTTTGCCCTATTATGTGGTATATAGGTTTTCGATTTGATATTATACAGATTTAATGAAGAGGTTTTTTTAGAGTACGCAACTTCATGTACAAGTGAAACAAAAGTTACTTAAACATGAATCAGCTTTCTTTTTGTAACGATTGAACGATTTATTTACTTTCAGTTTGAGCAGCAAAACAACACCATGGATTATAGATAATAATATTTAAAGATAATGTAGAGTGTTACAGCAGCCAATAGCTATAGTACCAATCATTATACCATAAACAATGGACAGATACAATTCAATAAAAGGGAGATCAGAAAATAGATGAGACAAACCCTAATAAAAAATTGAAAAATATTATTCATATTCACAAATATTTAATTACCCAGAGCTTGATATATTCGTCTACGAAAATACAGAAAAAAAATATCATAAGATCTTCAAAAAAAAAGTATTTAAAAATAAACCAACTTCAATTTAACAACATTATAAATCTAGCTACCCCCCTCGCCCCCAAAATCGTCTTTCATCTTCTTACAGCCCCTGAATATACACTGTACTAACGTAAGTATACATCCTCTACTTCTGGCTCCTAAAGAAGTGATAGGGGCTGGAAATGTATCTACTAGAATAAAAGTTTGGAATCGTTTTTTCTCCCTGCGGGTCTCACAATACCAACAGCAACCAATCAACACAAGAGAACAGCTGATGATTTTGTTGAATCTCCCGCTAGAGGGTAGCAGTGTGAAAGAGATAAAGAGCGTCCCAACGTCATCGTTAGTCCAACCCTGAGGATGTGAAGCGACAAAAAGTAATTGCAACTGCTCCACAAAATAAGATAGAGAAATGGATCATAGAGAAGAGAGAAATTTTCATCATCAACTTAATGGAAATGGAAGAATTTACAAAAGTTAAAAGGTTCTTATAGGAGAAGAGATTAAAAGTTATTTCCAAACTTGTTGCATTGGTATTAAATCAAACTTATTTCTTACGTTGTGTTCACAATTTTCGTAAAGTAATAATAATGGCATTGGTTTTAATGTGGAAATTTTCTTTCTGGTAAAAGAATGATTGACCTCAAAGGTGTTAGTTTATTGTGACAGTATGTTAGGTTGAAATATTTTGATCTTTAAAGAAAACTTATGACTGTACTAAAGTGATATTACATTAAAAATATAGGCACAAGCGTTCTCCATTGAACACGCTGCCGAGTGAGGCGGAGCGATATATTACTTATTTCAAAAGAATAGGGAATTAACATTGTGGTCAAATTCAAGTCACAATAGTAAAGTTCAAAAATTAGCCTAATGATCCGGTTTTATATTTTCTTTATTGGAATATCTGATACTGGAGACTACTTTGTGAAAGGTTAAATCAATTATGATTCCCAGTTTTTTGTAAATCCATTTATATTATTTATTCTCGGCCAGCATAGGGAATTAACATGGGTTTTCAGTTATGGTCAAAATCAAGTCATTGCAGTTTGAAAATGAGTTCGTTGACCCCCATTTTATATTTTCTTATTTGAAATATATGGTATCGTAAACTACTTTGCGAAAGTTTAATTCAATTATGATTCCCAGTTTTCTTGTAATGTCAATTTCTAATTCTGTCAAAAATCCTCTTGGGAAATTAGCATGGGAAAAATGAAAATGACGATAATTTGGAAACAAATAATAATAATAATAAAATTGGGCTTCGTTAGGACACGAATAAGTAAATTTTCTTCCTCTTTGTCAAACTTCGTTATATTCGGACCTTCCGTGTGTTAATGAAATAATGGAAACATCACGTTTGCATATAAGTGTCTTCTAAAGCGAGGCTTCGCTAAAGTTAAACCCATCCAGTACTGATTAGATATTGAAGAAAAATCTCTATAACAAAGTTATCAAGAAACTGAGGAAATATAAAATCACAAGCAGCATCTTCGTTATTTCATGTAGTATACTACTCTTGAACAAAATATTTATGTCTGGAGCATGAATAAAAAAGAAATTCTTTTTAAAACCAAAACGAATTAAATTTTTAAATTAATTACATAGCAAAGAAAGAAAAACTTATGGGATGAGATTATTTTAATTAAAAAAATGGTTTTAGTGTTTTACAGTAACCACCGTTTATTTTATGAATTTCGAATTTCTTTCAGATGCTTTAAAATTCCTTTGGCCACTTTATGTTGACATGAATATATTGTATAAGTTATATTCAGTATAACGACCATTATAACATAAAAATAATAAAAAATCCCATATTAAATCAATACAGATTTGAAATAAATGAACTTTACTAATACTATAGTTGAGCATTATTGTACGGTATAAAACCACATGTGGTTTAGGTACACAGTATGTTTATTAATATTTGAAGTATGTTGGTTAAGCTCTACAACACTATACAGAAGATAAAACATTACTCTATATGTCAAATAACATTTCATAGCAAATAAACTTTTGTAATTTTGATTGCAACAGGTATATTGATGGTTAACCAACACTAAACTGCTTTATGAGTTTGTATATTATACAGTACAGTATGAGAACGGTTTCCCATAAAATTTTATTCATTTTATACGACAGCGTTATATTTTTTTAGATAAATTTACAGGCAATAACAAATTCCATTTTCTTTATTAATTAAGCTAACAGTCGTTAAAAAGTTCGCAAAAATGAATAAAAAGTGTTAAGAGATAAATTATAAGGTCAAAGATCTGCAATAACGCTTTTAATTTACAATTTTATTGCTTGATGACTAGATAAATAATAGCAGAAGAAAGTATGTAGGCCTACCCACGTGTAATAGCTAGTGGGTATGGCATTTCACACCTAATATAAAGGCCACACACGATAATTATTATTGCACTCAATTTATATTTCTAATAAAAAGTAATCAGTCAATACAATTCATTTATGAATGAAAAACATCCAGAGAAAAATTATTATCGCAATAATTATACGAACATTACAACCATAAATTTTAAATTCTGAAATCCTGTAAAAATAATGTTTAGAACTCTTCATCATGTGGATTTGAAATTGCTCATGCTCTGGCGTACTTGCACTCACTTATTACTGAGGAAAAAGTTGTTGGAAGTTAGTTAAAGATAGAATCTTCGACTACCTACTTACTGTACAGCACCTAATTAAGGGGTGTGTCAAGATTCAGATTTTTAATGAGATTTATTAACGAAGAAAGTTTTTAACTATAGTTCATGTTGACATGTAGAGAGATTTTCATGACTGGATCACTCCTGGTAAAACGCACGTTTTTTCTAAAGCATTTGCAAATAATAAGTAAAAATTTCACCACACAAAACTAGAAATATATAATTTTCTTTCGTTTTTTAATAACACCATACTAGAAGCAAACTTAATTTCTCTCAGATCTGGATACAGATATTTTATGAAAAGTATAAAAGAAGCAGAATGCGCAAAACTTATGATAATTGTTTTGTACAATCAGTTAAGTGTACGAGATAAGTTGGATGAATATTACTTTCTAAATGGTTATGTATTTAATAGTGTTTCTGAGGCTAGAGGTTTCTTGCATAATGTTTTGGTAATAAAATATGGTCTTAAACTTCCAAAAATAGGTATAATTTCTCAAATTTTCAACTAACAAACTTTTTCTCTTGATAAAGACTAAAGTTTGTTAGTTGAAAATTTGAGAAATTATACCAATTTTTGGAAGTTTAAGACCGTATTTTATTACAAAAAGGTTATGTATTTATTTTCAATATTTGATTTACAGTATTTATTTGCTAAAAAAAACTTGCTAAGACAATAAGACAAAACTCGAGGAAAGACTTTGAAAGTGACAAAATTATGATTGCGCAGTATTATTCCCAGATAACCATTACCGTAATAGAGCGAACTACTGTAAATAGAAAGATTTTTTATAACTGTAACAAATTAAAAATAATACAGCAGTATACAATAGAAAAGTTAACTTAATAATATTATGGCCTTCTTGTTATATTAAAACTAACCCTCTTAATGTGACCTACCCTTAGGCAAGTAATTTAATTCAGCATATTCCTTTCCCATCCTAATGTATTTTCACAAGTCGAGCTAAAGGACATAAGTATAACAGAAAGGAAATTTCGTTTCAGTGTTATTTTCTCCCTACTTTCGTATTGCCATCGAATCTTTTTGGTAGAAAAGGACCTCCTACGATAAAATAGCCACAGAGATGGACTCGTTAAGGGAACCATAGACGAAATGGAACGTGTGAAAAATTTCTTCTAACTTGTACTTCGAGATAAAAAAAAATCATCATGATTTGTGCTAGATCATCAGCACACACTTTTTGATGGGTTGGAAAGAGCATTTGTATAACTAGCTGAGAAGGAAAAAAGTTTGAAAAAAGATGTTTTTAACGATTTGGTTTAAGTATCTCCATTTGACTTGAGGGAAGAAGCGATTTTTCTGCGTCAACGAATATTTCTCTACAAAGTAAAGGGAAAAGAAATCGCACAGGTATATATTCCCTTGCTACCTTTACGGTTAAGAACTTTGCCATTACAGTGCTGCAACATTATAAAAAGTATTTTCGTTACAATTCAGCAGTTGATGAAAGTACGGGAAATACGCGTGCATAAACACATTGATAGAATAATACTGTATTGATAAAATTCAACAATTCTAACAATGTTTCAAAAGTTTTATGTTTGAATTTAAATAAAGTGGCGAGTTTATAAATAACATAGATTTTTTTTGGGCTTTAAACTTTCCATATTGGTTTCGAAAAACTAAAAGTTAACAGACTAGATTGCTTGTAAAAATAATCTAACCAAGTAAATATGAATGTGGGATTAACCTAGTATAATATGAGTGAAACTTCTATAGTTTTTTTTTTCTTTTCTTTTTTCAAATGAAGTTTAAGTGCCCTAATGAGTTTCAATATATTGGACGTTATTAAAAGAAATAACAATGAAACAAATTCATTGAATGAAATAAATAAAGAAATTGCTGCAACTTTATTTTTTATGATAATTTCAGCAGATTTATTAAATTGAAAGCACCTCTAAAAGATCTTTCTTCTTTGCCACTCTTGTATCAGTTATATGTATACTGTAACTTTTAAAAGTTGCATTTTGTATTTTTCTTCCCAGAAGCAACATCATAAATCACAATGTCCACTTGAGGTCTCACTTGTAGTCCGTTGTAACAAACCCAATGTGGATTGTTAAAGTACATTTGACATGTTAGTATACAGTTTCCACTGTATATACGATCCAGGTTTACTCTTCTTTCGTTGTACAAGAAAATATAACGGGGGAAAACTATTTTCAATCGTAAATAAGAAAAATAGAAAATATATGGTAGTCTTGATGCATGGTTTCAGAAGTCTATTTTTTTTTATTCCCTCGTTGGTATAGCACATAAGTAGGTCAAGGTAACATAAGGTACATTAGGGAGCTACCTGAATACTTAATATCGTGGATTTACATCTTAACTAGTTTCTTAGGATCTGATTATTTCCTAACCTGATTTCACACTAATATAAACTTTTTGAACAAACTCTGAAAACAAAATATATTCTATTACTGAGACTAAGTATTGAAGTCAAGAATGCTGAATCATTATTAACACCAAAACAATTAGATTTAAGAATTCAGGTAAACTCTTACACTAACATGAAACTTCTTCGCTCCTATTGCTTGAAGATATAAAGGTTAGCGTACCAAGAAACATGATCTGAGCAAAACAACTTATACTCCTTGTTAAAACAATTACTTCAAAACCTTTCGAGAATACTAAATAAAAGAAGAGATAAATAAAAGAAATAATATAATGAAGTTATCTTCACTTCTTTTCTACGAAATGTTTTTTTTTTCCTTCTACTAATAAAGCACGTAGATATACGCGGGATAAGAAGCCAAGTACAGAGAGCAAGAAGAAAACTGAGGTAAATGTGATTATTCTTAATTAATCATAATATAGCCTTTTAAATGCGACACAGCGTTCATTTTGAAATTAAAGTCAGCAAATAAACAATACTATCGTATTACTATCTAAAATATTAATATAAATATTTTTAATGTTTTCTACTTAAATAATGTAAAAATTCTGAATGAACACATTTGGTTCATTCTATTAAGAATTGTGCATTGCATGATTTTTGGTATTCGTAGCTATACAATTATTGCATGCTATATCGTAAATGATGTAAGATTTAAGAAATGTATAGCTTTGTTCAAAACATAATTGCACGTTTTCTTAAGTTTTTAAATTTGTTCAGTGTGATTTTGTCTCCTAGATTTCAATCCAAACATAGACATAATTTTATGTTTTCTCAGAAATCGACTTTTAGAGTATTATGTATTATCCAATTATATTTTTCTTTGTAACTGGAAAATACAGCGCAGATCTTTTCTACGAAAGAAATATCAGACAATAAGCTTACAGTAGTTGTCTACAAGAATAAATATTTATAAACCGTCGAAATAAATGCGTTTATATGCGAAAAAGAAAACCAAATTTATGTGAAATGAAAAAATTCGTTACTTCACGTTGAATTTTAACACAATATCTGTAACTAAACAATTTAGCGCCATATATCACTAGCACGGCACTTTAAGTTCATTAACTCAGTAGATGAACGCGTATTTTTGCTGATATCAGAAAAGCATGTTCCCCAGTGATATTAAACCACTATATGATTTTAACCACTTTAAACAGGTTTTGTGAACGATGAGGTTGAATAGAGATTTTGATGTTGAAAAAACAGGAAAATTTGAAAGGTAAATTGGATTTTACCTGATAGTATAGGGTATGAAAATTATTGTCATCATTTTCTCTTAAAGGGTTACCTGCAGCTAAATTGACTTTTCTGATATTATAACATAAATTTAGTCTTCTTTGAAATAAATAACTCTTATTATTTTTCCTACCTCCCAAAAATCACCGGTTATGGAGATATTCACCTTAGAAAATGCAAGAAAATAAGCTGCAAGGCAGCGGAGCAAGCGTGTCCCAAAACAAGACAACTGCTGATATATGAATAAAATGATTAATTTGCATGCTTTTTAAATCAGTTTTGCTACTACTTAATAGATATGTGTTCTGATGTGTTTTTCAGCGAATAATTTGCATATTTTCTCAAGGCAGGGAAATTAAGCAGATCGATTTGTGCTACCTTGTGTAAAATCTATCGAGTATATAAACAGAAATATCTCTTGATCCGTTGGGTCAAAAATTGTCGAACTTTTTGTAAAAACTCTTTAATAATATAAGTACAAGAAAATCACAGAAAACGGGAAATTCATTATCTGCAGGTAACCCTTTAATATACTTGCTTATATTACATTCAGGTTATCAGTCAGTCAGCCCTCGCTCTGTGTAGGACAGAGCGACATTGTGCTGAGTAACTATACTTTCATAGCGAGTTTTTTTTATTAGAAATATACTATAGCACATTATATTTCATCCTTCTTAACGTATCGAGCTCCCGAGCGACAGACACTCTTCGTCGTTATAATTTAAGCTGTATTACTGTGACGTTTTCTACATATATACCTAATCTATATTTTCAAGTAATAAGAAGCAATTTGGTAGTAGATAGATAGATAGATAGATAATCATTTTATTTGTCTTTGTGGCACGAAACCCATTTGACAAGAGTTCCCTTAACA